>LD347264.1:412585-429914 GCA_001465055.1 Ptychodera flava
TGTATGTATGTATGTATGTATGTATGTATGTATGTATGTAATGTATGTATGTATGTATGTATGTATGTATGTATGTATGTATGTATGTATGTATAAGAAGTTACAAAAGTAAGGAATTTTATCTCCTGCAAACGTTCATATTGCGCCACCTGTGGCGGGGTCAAGAGGTCATCGTGTAGGCTTGTCCTATCCTCTTTTGCCCTGAGACGGTCCTCCAGGCAAGACTGCCATTTCGGCAGCTGGACCTCATCTGAACAACGGTAACGGTATTTATATATTCCTTTCTTCACAAGAAACCAGGCCCCTATCCGTGTAGTACTTTTGGGGCATTCTTTTATACGCCGTCTAGGAAAATATACGCACCGGAACTTACTCATTTTTTTTCTGTTTGTCCGAAGCGTGTTTGTTAGGGCTATCAGCAGAGGTAACTTTCTCTGAGGACATCGTACGTGAGAGACGTATCGCCAGATTTATTCTTTTCGACATCGGTACAAACGATCTCTACAGTGTGCATGATTCACCCGAGGCTATTGCTCAGAGGATTATTGTATTCATGCAGAATCTCCATCGGCATTTCAACGTTCGAGTATTACCATTAGTTGTAAGCTAAGTTTTGCATCGTGCCCGGTGTACAGAAAACATCCGGGACTTCAATGCCCGTGTACGCCCTGTACAACAACTTGAGGGAGGCTTTGGCGGGAAATCCCTTTGTGTTTTTCTGGTCACATGTCGGGTTATGGCGGTCATCGCTACAGGTATAGGTAGGCTATTCTACAGGGACGGGGTACACTTTAACGCGTCGAGCTTTAACGCGCCGGGTATGCGCCGCGCTTGTCGAGCATTGGCATCATTTTAATTTTTTTTAAAGTTTTAGCTGTGGTCGAAGTGTCGACAGAGTGGCATCAGACCAGGGCATGGGAATCATGTGTGTGAATCTTGCTACATGCCACTCCCCACGCGGCTTGTTGCTGTGCTTACAGCCCATTACAGGTCCCCAAGCCCGGGTGTTGCTGTTTTTACAGCTTATTAGTCCCGCGAAGCGAGGACTGGTAGGTTAGGTTCCGTCCGTCCGTGCACATGTCATCAGAGATTCCAGAGTCGTCTTTGAAGCGATCATTGTATTACTGAGCAGAAGTATAGTACCTTATTGCCTCTTGATGCACGCTACTTATTTTCACGAAACATCTTAATTTGGTGGCCAAAGATTCACGTTTTTTTGAAATTCACAGCTACAATTTCTAAATCTGAATCCAAAATTACTCTTCATTGTCTGGTATTCAGAGCTAAATCCGAATATGAAGTCACTGTAGAGTAGTTGATGATGTAATTTTTCGGACTGTACCATTATTTATAGGGGCGATTTTAGACTTTATATTTACGGGGGCGAGTGTCAACAAAACGACTACAGTCATGCAGTTATAACAAGTGTTACTGACGTTTTTCTCAAAGGTCTATATACTGACCGATTTTACCCCACGTGGCATGTGCCCACTCTATCTTGTAGGCCTACATACATAATAATAATAATAATCTTTATTCGCCAGAAACGACAAAACATTCACAATGTTTGCTTTTCAACTCAAGAAGGAACCTGATCCTGGCTGGAGCCACAAAAATAGTTCTTTAGAACTAGTCGAGCTTGTGGCCCCAAAACGAAACTATGAGTAAAATGCGTTGCATTTGCATCAGGCTGACATTGAAATTTAAATACGAAATAAATAAATATACATCAAAATGGTGAAAGTAAGGTGACAGAACAGAATGAAAAAACTGATCAAGTAGAAAGAAGATATTGCTTCAATTGTAACTTAAATGAGGTTCTATTATCAATTTTTTTCAATGAGTCAGGTAGCGAATTCCAATGCTTAGTTGCAGCGTATTTGAGACTGTGCTGAGTTATAGAGAGGTTTACTTTAGGGATGTAGAAATTGTCGTTCCTTGCAAGTCGTGTTGGGTAATTATGGGGCAATCTGTCGAGGTAGTGATATTCATCATGAACAAAGCGATTTTTCTTTAAGTCAAAAATTAATAGGCAAGTATTTAATTTACATTGCTTGTTGATGTCAAGAATGTTGAGTTTCTGGAAAAAGGGAGACAGTATGAGTACGGAAATCTGAAAAGGTGATAAGTCGCACCAACTTTTTTTGTAAAATGAGAATGGGTTGGAGAAAAGTTGAGTATGTGTTTCCCCATATTTCAATGCAGTAGCAAATTCGAGGATGCGTGAAGGACATTTAACCTCCACATGATCGTGACAGATAAAAAGGTGGGTAGGCCTATATTTTCATTTGACTAATATTCCTTCACATCATATAATTCTGTCCGGGAATTCTGTTCTTTAATTTTGAGACATGAATGGCGACAATGCGTGTGGGAAATCCTGACCTTTTTTTGAGACAGACTGGTTTTGGAAAAGATTTCAATAACATGTACTTAACCGCATAGAAATTGTGCTGACGAGTAAAATCTAGTATCGTTTAAAATAAATATGAATCCAACAGAGTTACTGTTTCTGTGGTGTCTATCGGAACACATGTTTACTGTAACAATGCCGATATTCTCGACACGTTTCGAAGCATGTAGTCTGCCAAGCTATCGCCTACATCAGTACCGGCCGTGCACTTGATATCAGAAAGTAAACATTCTACGATTGCATCGCGATGAGTTCGCTAAACGAGAAGTTTATCAGTCGGGTTGTAATTATGTATGTATGGTTCAGCGGGTTTTATGCAATAATTATTCATTTTTGTGCTCTCATTTTACGATTTTGCCGACGCGACGTTCCGCGTCGCGTCGTTTCAAAGCATGCTGCATCACGCGCGTCCTGAAACAATCATCGCCAATGACCCCAATGACCCGAGCGCGTTCAATACACGCCACAAGTACCGCTGCGATATCACAGCTATCCTTGAATGCGATTGTCTAATCAAGGCTAACAATATTATTAGCGTGGCCGTTATGTTTTTAAAATCTTTTCATTTTCACCAACACCAATGTTCAACGTCTTGTGTATTGTCCTTTTTATGTTTTATATAAATGCGGCACATTTACTCCTCGTTTTTGTCTACAGTAGTTCAATTTCAAAGGTGTTAATAGACGCAATTTGTTGGTGCACAGCAAAGTTTCAGCGGACTCGAAACGCGCTCAAATTCTCACATCGTAAACTGCTGTGTATGATCGATCGAAAGTTTAATATCACTGGGTCTTGCTTTGAGCCTATAGCAGTCTCATCTAAATGGAATCTTCCAGTCTGTACCAATCAGCGATCTTGTACTATACAACCTATTTGTCTACGCTCATAATGCTAAGGTTTCGTTGCTGAGTCTACTTTCGCTATGAAATCCACCTTTCTATTGGACAGCGGTACTCTCTCCTATAACCCGTACAGAGATGTGAAAAATGGCGGCTGTTTCAAGCTTGCTGCGCTCGAGTCGCGGCTATCGTATCATATATGTATAGCGGTCCGATCCGCGAAAATATTTCAGCACTGGAAGTTAAGCTTACACAGACTAGGTAGGAGACGATGTGGTTTGAACTGCTAATACTTGTTGGAAACTGTGAAATCACGGTAGACTTTCCTGAATAATCATGCCTCGGGCAGGAGATGCTGTTTTCGTGTTAGAAACTTGTGCACAGCTCGGTGCACGAACGTTTGCAATAGGGAGCGAGTTCACCGGTAGGCCTATAATTCAACTCTTACTCGTAACTCTGTACTAGCTCTATGGCACAGGGACCAGAATTGTATGAAGAGGGTTTTAGCTTTACATTCAGCCCTTTCCATTACTCTTTCCAACTGTTTGCAAATCGGCTGACGATGCACGGTTACCATGGACGATGGGATACATGCCCAGGATACATCATGCGTTTTGCTTACCGAACGTCCATGCCCCAGACTTTGGAGATCGGAAAGTTCATTCGCCTGTGAGCATAAACAGTCAAGCGGAAGACTGATTTCCTTCAATGTTTCAAAGTCTTATTTGTTTAAACTATAATCACTTGATTTTGCACTCTCCATCTTCGTTTTCATAAGAGGCGATTGCATTTCTAAGGCCGTACGAGTACAACTTGCCATCGGATTGCGATGAGCTAGCCCAAACCAGATTGCGTTACTAGACTATAGACGAAATTTCATCAGCAATCTTGTAATTTTTAAAGTGCTGCAAGTTTCTGAAAAAGTGATTCATTTTTGTGCTCTGACTGCAAGATTTTACCTGTCAATCTGATGTATGGGGAAATTTAACCAAGTCTGATTTCCGGCATGGCTGACGTGCTAAAATTACATGACGTATTTGATACACATAACAATATTTATATTCCTTATCAGCAACAAATGTCAGTGACTCAGTTTCTCTCTATTAGGCCTATACCATATACGTTTGTCCTTTTTGTGTTGGAAATTCTCTGTGATATTTTTTGAACAATTTGTAGGTTGTTCTGTGTAAAACCCATACATAAACCCTTCTTTTCCCCAGTTGGCCTCAAGAATTGTCAATAGTAATTTTAGTTCAGTACTTTAAATGGCAACACACTGTGTGAATTGCAGACACAATGACTTTTCGAAATAGTTGCCATTTCAATATGCTTCTATTTTTATTTTTTGCAGGTGTAAATTTCTGTGATTGGTAACTGGTCTGTCTTCACATACATACAAACATTCTATACCACATACATTCTACAGCACAGACACCACCACAAAAACAGACTCAAGCGTGAGTTCCTCCCTTCATAAGGGATAAGATTGAGACTTGGCAAGCGCGCCAAGCCAGTCACTGGCCAGATAAGGCCAAAAACAAGAAGTCTAAAACAAAGCATAAAAAGAGCTAAAAAGTAACACATAAAGGAGTCATCAGTAAGGTGTATGGAGTAAAAAACAAATATAATTTGTCACTTGCCAAGCACAAGTTACTGACTTATTTCGCCAACAGAGTAGAAAAGCAAAAAGACATACAGATAAACTGCCTGCTTAATAACGTAGAATGCACAATGTGGGCTGTTACTTTTGTAACAAAATATCTATTTTCCTTCAAAAACTTGAAAGTTATTTGATACAAGACCAACTTCTCAAATTCATGAGTCTTTCTCTGCAGCAGTACAGAATATCAATTGGCTGTTTTCATTGTGTTCACTGTAAATTTAAAAATGGTAAAGGAAAAGTATTTTTCTATAACATGGATCATCCAACTTTGATTATGTAATCAGCATATGAAGTTACTACTGGTTTTGGGAGGTGATATCGAAACAAATCCAGTGCCTGAGACTGCACCCAGTACTTCCAAAGGAAGTCATGAAAAAAGTTACTACTGGTAACCTTCACCAGGGTTCACCTATATTTTCACTCAGTGCAACTAGTACCAGTACATGCATGACAAATAGCCTTATAGCTCTGGCGTATTTAAAAATTTTGGACATACATTTTTGGGATAGTACTGTCATTGATTCAATTCTTTATCTTGGAAAGTCATTGTATGACAAATTGTATCCACACAGGCATAATAAAGTTTCATGTGCATACTTCCAGGCAATGGATGTGAAAACAAGTTTTTCATTTGGACTGTTCCATTTTACTTGTAGTACCACCATGTCCATGTTTAGTTAAGCTTATTTGGGGGATAATTTCTGTACGATTGATAATGTTATCTATTCATTAGAATCTGCTCGATTGATAATGTTATCTTTTCATCAGAATCTGCTCATACTGCTTTTCAAACTTCTTCACAGGCAATTCTTATTATCAAAGAATATGGTATTGCATTATTTAAGCAGAATGGTCTTTTTAATCTGTTTGATTTTTCATAGCAGAAATGATGAAGGGTACCTCCAGTACAATGGACATGCAGTCCTAGTTATTGTTGATTCTGTGACTGGGCTTTTTAGCCATTTACACCATTTAGTTTGCACATTAACAGACAAACCTCTTGAAGCTGTGACCTTTGAAATTACATCACTTGCTCTTCATGCCCCTGACAGTTTACCTCGTGACTATCTTAATTTGTGTACAGAATTTATAACTTGTGCATCATTCATACCTGGTGACGTCAATAGAGATTCTGATTTAAAAGGTGATGCAACAAAATGTATCATAGAAACTCAAACAAGATCTCCAAAAATTCCTCTAATTGAGAGTCTGAATCTGTAGTGAAAGAAATATACCTTAAGAGGCTTCTTGTCCCCAAAACTCATTGTGTACAGGAATTTATCTCAAAGTTTTATAATGCGATCAGAAATACAGAGCTTTGTAATCAATATCCTGCAGTTTACATTCTTTATATCCATCAAATACCTTTCACAAGAAAAGAAAGTTAAATTGACTATACATTCTCAGTTTTAATTTTTATCAGCACTATTGAGTCCTCACATCATTATGTAAGTAATTAATCCATGAAACTCGATATCTTTCACCAAGTTCTCTGTCAACCGTTTTAACAGTAAGATTAATAATTAATTCAGATACAATTCAAACACCTTAATCCAGCGGGACTGTGTCATCAACGATGACTTGTTCATTTTCCACTTCGGTGGAATGTCAGCTGCTCTTGTAGCGCTGGTTTTTTTTCCACATTGTTGGATTCAGCTGTGTTCTTCAGCTTGTATTTTCCCTTCATTGTTGGGCCCCTTCATTGTTGGGATCGGCTGGGCATGCAACTTTGAAGTTTTGGCTGCGGAAGGGGTGGATGTATTTTCAGGGCAGCGTCCCTGAGTGGATTCTCCATGCCTTGGATCTTGCTGCCACTCAACCACAGCTTTTCTTTTCCTCATTACCTGCAGTCGTGCACATGTCCAATTGAGGGAGCGATGCAATTTTAGTTTTCTGTCTTAGATTTGCAATAGTTTAGCATGTGACCAGCTGTCGTAAATTTTGAACTGTTTGGTTTATTGTAAACTATTTAGTGGAACTCAGGTAATTTCCTTTTGCTGCCTAGTTTTCCTTTTCTTAGCTCATAGCCATGGCTCGAAGCAAAAAGGTAGCACAGAGGAAGGCAGCTAGCTCCAGTGCCTCAAATAAAAGAGCAGTTACAGGTATGGTGCTGCTGAAGACAACTACCATTGGCAATGGTAGTGCTGCTGAAGACAACTACCATTGGCAATGGTAGTTGTCTTCAGCAGCAGACAGTTAACAGCATCATTGTCATCAGCTTCTACAACAGTGGGCTTCAACCTACTTCTTCACAGTCAAAACAGCCTACTTGAGACATCACAGCATCAACAACGGGCACATCTGCAGAACACTATCCATAACACGGTCCTTTTAATCAAAAGATAGATGTAGAGTCACGCCGACATCACTCTATGTAGGTAACAATTACCTTATCCACAAATAGGGTTAAAGTAGTATATGATATTTGTTTTCTCAGGTAAAACCAGTTTGTTAAGGCAAATGACGTATGCACTACTTTTCGAGCATTCATATGCTGTCAGTCTGAGGGATTATATGCATTGTAATTTCTGTCAGTTCAAGTTTATGAGAGCAGTAATAGTAGAGATACTATAAATTCGCGGTGGACTTCATGTTCGCGAGAGACTTGTCACCCAACATTGGGTTACAACCAGTGAGCTTTTTAATTACCATTACTAATTTTGTGTTAAAGATTTGCCAGTTCACATTTGTCAAGTTTGTAATTCATTAAGTGTGCCTGCTGTACATTACATCGCTGTGGTTGAACTTTTGCTGCAACAAAGTGGTGTCAGACTGAAACATGCGAATTATGTATGGCCCTGCTTATTGCTTCCCATTAAGCTGGTTTTTGATTGGCTTACAGCCCATTACAGGTTCTCAGTGTGGGGTGTTGCTTTGTTTACAGCATTTTCACTTTTTCCCTTTGTGGAATTAGTGTTTTTCAGATGGGTTTTCCCCTCATGGTTGGATTCGGCTGTGCTGGTCCACTATGTCGGGTGTTGCTGTATGTACAGCTTTTCATTTTTACCTAGTGGAATTTTCCCTCGTGGTTGGATTTGGCTGTGCTGGTCTACCATGTAGGGTGTTGCTGTACGTACAGCGTCTTCCCTTTGTGGAATTTATTTTACAGCTGTGTTTTTCCCCCAACATTGTTGCAACGGCTGGGTCAGCAGCAGTGTCATTATATCCGCGGGTCATAGGTGGGAGGCTGTATTAGCATGATACTGCCCAGGCTCCTTTAATAAATTTCCCATGTTTGGTTCTGTCTACCACTCAACCTACTAGCTATGTAATAGGTGTAATGCAACCACTTTATTGAGACTCTGTTGAACTCTTTTTTCTGCTTAGTTTTTCCTTTGTTTCCACCAACAGGCATGGCTCATGGAACAAACGGTACAAAAAGAAGAAGGCAGCCAACTTCATTGCCTCTTGACACTCAGCATATATAATGCTGCACCAGACACTTAGGCTACAAGGCAAAAATCAACAACATCAACTTAATAAAGTGCCTTCCAATGACCAATCAGAGGTTTCAGATGTTGGAATCTACTTGCCAGTTGAAGACTCAGATTAAGTACAGCAAATGTGCAACGCGCATGGTACAGAGTCAAATGTTTGCATTACTGCTACTTTAAAAACAGGCTCTCAAGCAATCATCCAGAGGTTTGGACGTATGAAATCTATTTGCCTAAATGGCCTTATAATCAGTTAGGTTGTAAACAAAGTATACACATAGGTCATCAGTTTAAGGCCACGTTTAGCATAGTTACTGTTCACAGGGGCTGCAGGAAGTTGTGCCATTCTAGCTTATTATCTGATGTCCCTAAAATGTTCCTCAAGTGACAACATATAAGGAGAAAATAATGCTGCATCAGACACTTGGGCTACAAGGCAACAATCAACAACATCAACTTTATAAAGTGTACATATGAGTTTTGTTTTTGGCCATTCTTTAGGATATATAACTTTGTCCTCTCTAGATCAATATGAAGGTGTATTCTTGTCCATAAGACTTCCAAGTGATAATAATGGCTCATCTATCCTGCTATGTCTTGCACATATATTTAAAAAGGCGGGCCTTCCAATAACCAATCAGAGGTTTCAGATGTTGGAAATTTACTTGCCAGTTGAAGACCAAGATTTAGTATAGCAACTGTGCAACCTGCATGGTACAGAGTCAAATGTTGTAAGCCAGCTTTCCCTTTTAAGTAGAGTCAATTTATCAGGAAATCAGCTGTGTTTTCTGGTTTGGCAGTGTTACAATTTTTTTAACCGTCCTTTTTCAATCTCAGTGCAGTGCTGCTACTTTAAAAACAGGCTCGCCAGCAATCATCCAGAGGTTTGGACGTATGAAGTCTATTTGCCTAAATGACCTTACAATCAGTTAGGTTGTAAACAAAGTATACAAATAGGTCATCAGTTTAAGGCCACATTTAGCATAGTTACTGTACGCAGGGGCTGCAGTAAGTTGTGCCATTCTGGCTTATTATCTGATGTCCCTAAAATGTTCAAGTGACAACATATAAGGAGAAAATAATGTTTTTGTTGGGTTGGGCTGATGCTGTTTAGAAATATGTTTATGAAGTACAGGAAGTTCGTAGGGTCAAACTATGAAAATTACATTTCACATTGCTAACAATTTTTTTGCTATCTTTGCATTCCACGCATTGTGATTCCATATGATTGACTATACTTTTTTAGAGAGAATTTTTCCCTCCAAAAGGATTTTTTAATCTCTTTTTTTAGAGCAAGTCTCTCTTTGGTTTGTGTTCAGCCACAGCAGGGAATACAGGTTCTCAATTCCAGTTTTGTTCCTTGTTTCCCAAGGTAGTAATAAGAAGAAGGGGGTCAACAAGACTTGTTCGTAGATATAGTACAAAACGTAGTTTTCAGACTTTACCATAGTTACGGCTTTACTCTATTGCTGCATAAAAACAGGAGGTGGTAGCGTAGCCAAGCACAGTATATAAATAGGATAGCTAGGTTATTGCTAGATAGACACTGGTACTGTGCTAGTTTAAGTTTAGCATACATCTGAAACATGCATTTGCCAATTTTTCAATATAGCACAAGTCAAGACAAGCCACTGTTCGCAGGGGCTGCAGTGGCATGGACTTTCTTCTTGTGGGGCCGACACAAGGTGTGTCTTGTGGCGTGTTTGGGCCCCATAAGATTGGGGCAAGATTAAATGAGTTACCTATGTAGGTGAATTCTTTGTTAGACTGTTAATTGGTCACCCATTTTGTGGCCCACTTTATGTATTTCACAGTTATGAGCATGTTAATCATTGTAAGGAAATTTGTTTATTGGTCACCAATTTTGTGGCCCAATTGATGTATCTCACCTTTACAACTTTAATTTTATCACACGTGTAAGTAGGTTAGTTATTGTAAGGTCACACGTTTTTTACTATGTGTGTCATCAATTAGTGGCCTGTTTGATGTATTTTACAGTTACAGTTTTTCATTAAATGGTCACCCATTTGGTGGCCCATTTCACCCACAAAGACATGAGTTGGGTATTCCTTAATTTTGCCGGTGTTGTAGCTGGCCAGGACACAGCATCACTACCAGTGATGTGGGGCCTTGTCCAGCATTGACAGCGTTTGCAGGGGATAAAAATATTTAATTTAAATACATGGATGGATAGATAGTAGAGATACATGAGGATGATAGACAAAAGGTCAGATAGACAGAATGAGGTAGAAAACTCGTTTACTCTTTGTGAAGTACTTTCCATACTTACTCCATTGACTTCAGCGTTTCCACTCTTACTGCCATCTGCTGCAGTATGCAATAATTAAATAAGTGGGAAATATCTTTATTGTCTTCATCATTAAAATCTAAACTGCAATAACTAATGTTACTCTATCAGCGTTGCAGCCAGGACGCGCCCTTGCGACAATGTCCCCTATACGGAACCCTTTTTCTCACATTCCTGGCCGCTGGGAGTGCGGCATCGACGGAGTGGGAAAAAATCTCACACACCAAGGACCTGGGATCAGATTTCTCACACTCGTTGGGGATATATTGTCTCACACTCGCCTGCGACTCGAATGAGACAAAATATCCCCAACTCGTGTGAGAAATCTGATCCCAGGTCCTTGGGGTGTGAGATTCTATTAGTCCCGCATTCTCGCGCACTGCGGGTCACTTTGGGCGCACGCACTCATGTGTCGACTGTGTTCAATGGGTGTAGTCTTCACTGACGGTGGACTTCGTGTTGCATTATTTTGAGGCTTTCTAAGCTGTGATTAGAAGCAACTAAAACGCTGCACTTTGTGATAGCCTGCATGATTGAGCTCTGATTGGAGGCAGATTACAATTGCCTGAAATTAAAGCGTAGCGACGCGTTCCCGGTAGCTTAAATTTTGTTTTGTGAAACTAATTCATAATAAAATAATAAAAAAATGATCGACAACTGACGCATGTTGTCCCCAAAATCTGCAGTGTGCCCCCAAAAATAAACGGTAATCGGACACATTGTCCACCGGTTTAGAATTCCTGGCTGCAACACTGCTCTATTCAACAATATGAAAAGTTTATTTCCTTTATTTGAAAAGAGAAAGGGTGTACAAAATGTCTAAGTTTATCAAACGTTGTCTAGTTAAGGATGAAGTGTTGTTTGTATGATACAGTGAAGGGCATATTTAATGTGAAAACATTTTTGCATGAAATAACATATGCAATTAAAGCCACCTGTTATATTTAGATGTTTCTGATCGTAAACGTCAAGCTTTAATTGAGAATTATGAAGTAAATTTCGTAATAATCACTTCATCTTTTATGAGATATCGATGACACAGACACGTAGACTGACAGACGCGCATCTGTTTGACTTTACATTAAATAATTCTACAACAAAAGTAACGGAGCTAAATACAACCCGTCCTGCCTTCGCATCAACACTCACGTCGAATATGGTAACTTCTTTTGTTTGTTTTTTTTCTTTTGTTTGATGTGTTGGCGTTGTTTGGTTATATTTTGTTTTAGGGTTTTTAATCAACTAAAATATTCATGTTCAGGGATTGCATGTAAAACTGTATTGATATGGTTACTGTTGTTGTGTGCAAGGTTGCCCTGTCCTCGTCATTTTTTCTCAGCAGGTCATTTGTGAAATCACCCTCTGTTTTAGCCAAATTAGCACAGTGGTAAGCTGATATCTGACATATACGACACAAATTCCCGATCCAGTTTTTAGAAGTACAGAGGTCGTCAAAAAGGGTTAACGTCCCCAGGGAGGCACTCTCTTAGGAAGTTTATACAAGTGTGTATCGCGATCACTCTCTAGAACTCTTGTGGTTGTGAGAAGCCTACGTTTCACCAACAACGCATATCAATGTCATGTCGTTTGGCCCAAGCACAAGACAAGAGCTACGGTAGGAATTGTTAGGGACCGAGCACAATTAACGGCAGGGGGGCCGGAAGAGAAAATGGGGGCGGCCACGAAAAAAAATGAATGTTCTTGGGGTGGGCCATGAAAATTCCAGGAAAGATAAGGGGTGGGCCACCAAAATGTTTTACACCATGACAGACAGAGAATATTTTTCAGCATTTTTGTTCCTTGTTGAAGCTGGAGTTCCTTGTTAAACTTCTTGTAGCATGATGAAATATCAAGTCTTAAACCTCACAATGCAGTTGTTATGTGTAAAATGAGCAATATTATTATTGAAAATTGACTTTATTTGTCAACAATAATAATGATTGGTAATGATACAGAGGCTAGGTTAAAACTGGTTATTTCATCACGCTATAGGAAGTACTAGATATGTAGTGGACACACAGGAAAAAAATACTGAAAAAAGGAGAAAAAATGGCATTAATGGGTCTTTTATAGTTAGCCCATGAAGGACTATTCCAACGGCAGACTGTCATTACAGTGGAGTAACATTGAATATCTTTGGTAGTCATAGAAAGGCAGACACTGGGTTGTGGAAAGTGCATTGAAATCACAATGGTCATGTTATACATTTTCCCCAACATCTGAAAACATCATATAGATACTCAGTTGAAGTAAAGCATAGACATACCGGTAAATGAAATGCTAAACATGCATACCAGCAAACAGACTCAAAAATAATTATGCAGTTCAGTTCAGTCTTCTCAGTGACAAAATTGCCCTAAAATTCTTACTCTTTGCTGTATCATACTTTGGAAATTAAAAAGAATGCATTCATTCTATATATCATGGGTAATATGTACATGACCCCTGTGTGACCATTTGTTCGGATGACTTTTGAGTAAAGGGTTAATTTCAAACTATATTAAACTGAAGGGGGAAAGTTACATGGAATTTTGCTCATAAAAACACTTGTTAGACTAACTTGCAGATGTGCAGTGAACATTGTCATCATAAAAAATAATTCATGTCTAAATCAATGCTTTAACTATAACAACTATATAAGCACTGAATGAACTTGTAGATTGTTTATAAGGTATTTGGTAATTTCATCATTCTTTGAGATTAAAATAGCACAACACAATACTTAAAAAGTAGCTGTAGATGTTACAAGTAGTAAAGCTTGAACATATGTTATTTTGTTTGTTTATTATTTATATATTTATTTGTTTATTATTTATTTCAAGAATGCAAGAATGTTGTTTTCACTAAAGCAGATATTAAAAGTTATAAGGATTATATATATGTGTACAACTTTGTACCTATGTAATCTTTGGTTTTTGGGGAGGGGGCACAAAAAGTTTGTTGCCGGTGATGGGGGCCACTAAAATTTTTGCTGGTGTTAGGGGGGCCTGTAAAAAATATATGCACCACATATTTTCTCTTCCAGCCCCCCTGCCGTTAATTGTGCTCGTTCCCTAATTCCAAATTTGCATTGTCCCACTTTGACTTTTGCTTTTACCTAATAAAGATTGAAACCGGGTGAATAGATCTTTTTTGTATGCCCTTTTAATATTACATTGCTTCCTAAATTGATAAAAGTAATTAATAATGTCGACGTTCGCTCTACTGACGATTTTGTTCTGATGAAGTCTGAGATAGAAGTATAAATTTTCATTACTAATAGTATTGATTGGTATAGGGCATGCTTCACAGCCGCATGTGTTCTTCACGTATTTTTCATGACAATTTTATAATTTCCTGGCATGTGTGTATCTGGTGGATACTGATATAGGGTTGGATAGATGCACAGCTAAACTTTGACCGTTTGCATTAAAATAACATGTTAAAAATGTAGGTGTTATATGATCATGCCCTAACATGTTGTACTGAATGGACACTGAGTGTACCGGGTAACTTCTTGGTTTTATGTTGTGACATACACTTCTACAGACTGAAAGATCCATCGCTTGAGGGCGTTTTCGAGGGACGGATCGTACAGTCTAACACCACTACGACACAGATACTGAAAATTTCAGGATACATTAAAGCAACAAATACAAGTCAACAAGTCAAACCATGTGGTGCAAGCAGCCAACAAGATATCAAATATAATTTGCTATTCTCTTCGTAAATTGTTATTCTTTTTATTGAAGATGGTACCAAAGACAGTATGTAGAAGTTTTCCATGCAAAGGATCTTGTCTGCTTATGTAGACGGCGCTTTCGGTCGTGCGCTATTGGTTTCATCTAAAGGAACCGCAACATTACAGAGTAAAATTGTTACAGGCTTCTTATCGGTGCTAAGATATGCCTGAATCACATTTACCTCGACCTTGGAAAATTTTGGTTTAATGAAGGGAAAGAAAATGCTTACAATTGCAAAATAAGGCGAAAACAGAAATCCATCTTACGTGCAAGAATGGCATTCTTCGCTGGAATCGTTATTTCTCCAACTACTGACACCATAAACATGCAAAGCGGCACTAGAAATACAGCATAGGTCATTGTTGAACAGTTTACCTGAGGAAAATTGGAATAAAATAAAACAGTATTCCAAGGTATCGTTTGGATCTGATAGAGCCCTACAACATTGGTTGGACAAAATCGAAAAAGGTTGCCATAAGATACATCATGGGAAATTGTCAAATGCGTGGATGTCACATCATCTTTGTGTTAAAATAGTATAACGCTTTTAGCATTTCAACATTCAAAGTAAGAAGCGTAACAGTATAGGGACACTGTCTTTTTATAATTAATACCGAAATGTCTTTGAATAATTAAATTTCGAATCCATAGGAACAAAACTGTAGTGTTCAGATAAAATACCTTGCAAATATAGCGTATGCAATAGTTCAGGCTTCTACTCAATCCATTTTTAGTACATGGTGTTCATGCTTTACTGACGAGTAAATATGTAAAATTTACAAATTTACATGTGATACTTACGTTCAAGCGACTTTTTGTGCATCTAACGCTATGAATATCAGCCTAGATGTTTCGAACTCTAGAAATATCAATATATAGACAGACAGATGCCGCGACGTGGAAGTTAAAACCACGTTAACATATGTTTTTAAAAAGTTATTCCTGAAAGCGATAGATGAAATATAGAAACGTGAATATCGGTTTTTATTTTACTATACAAAGTATTCAGCTACTTTAATATTTATCCGCCTTAAGCTTGCTTTAACGTAGCCTGAAATCGCCTAAAATCTTGGGTGAAAGGTTTGTTTATCTTACAGCAAAACATCTGTCACAGCCATTACATGTCCAGTGAGAAAGCATAAATTTTCGATTAATATACTTAAGAGGAAAAGATTTCTTTCCTGGCGAGCATCTCCGATGTGAAAACCATATGATTTTTATTTCACTTTGCACCATACTTTAGTAAATAATGCACAAAAGCTGAGGAACCCATGAAATCATTTGACGAATAATACTGAAACAATCACAACAAAGATTTTAATATGGTGGTCAAGTATACAAGATTTTCTGAAAATGAAAAAGAAATGAATATCACACGGCAAACAGAAAACAATGACTTAAGATTTTAACAAATATTGAATGGTAGAACAATGAAACATATGACATTCAACCGACGACTTGAATTAGAGGTACACATAGCTCGGGGCCATTCAATCAGACAATCACACATACACAAGCCAAGTTTGCCAACTCTTGAAATAAATTGACTGTTTACTCTTGACGATTAAACAGTCACCTTATGGAAATGGTCCACTCTTGACAAAAAATACGGGATTTATCATCTGGTCGTTCTACGTCACGACAACCTCGTTTATGTCATCAATTTTGTTGCGCCGACCTTTGATGTGCTCTTCGTGCAAACGAACAACATGTATCTCTCTTACGATCAAAATTTGCGTCTGGCGTGAAAATTTGTAAAATTCTCCTTATTATTTTAGCATAATACACCCACTTGGCAAATTTTGAGTAATTGTATTTCGGTTTTGAGGCTAATATGGAGGTATGTATTCGTATATCTAGGCCTTAACTTTCGTTGAAGAAGTCTTCATGTGGTTAAGGATCAATTTGGACTGAGTTTACAGTGTCCGCGCCATTGAAATTCAGTCGTTCTATAAGCAGCCCTGATCAATGCGTTGTGTACAATAACGCTTGCACAGCTCAAATACCACTATAAGTGTATTGGCAGCATGTGCACAGTATATACCATTGTTAGCGTACATTAGTCTATACCAACCTTTTACCTGAATGCCTCTGAATCGAAAACGAGTATGAAAAATGTTCCATCCCTGTCTCTGAATTGTAAAGAGTCTATACTTATTTTCCACCCATGTCTCTGAATCGAAAATGAGTCTATATAATTTCCCACTCGTGTCTCTGAATCCAGAACGAACCTATATACAAATTTCCACTCCCGTCTGTGAATCGAAAACGAGTCTCTATACATTTTCCATCCCCGTCTCTGAATCGCAAACGGCTCTTCCTACTATGTATACATGTCAGGCCTGTATACGTAAGTATACGTACGTATACGTATATGTATGTATGTATGTATGTATGTATGTATGTATGTATGTATGTATGTATGTATGTATGTATGTATGTATGTATGTATGTATGTATGTATGTATGTATGTACATGTATGTATGTATGTATGTATGTATGTATGTATGTATGTATGTATGCTTGCGCAATAATCAGGCAAGTGACTCCATTGAGGGATATAGGGATATCTGCAGAGGAGAAATACCTGTACATATTAGAATCCTTGAGATTCTGATAAGCATTAATCCCAATTCGCACGTGTCACTGACTTGTGATTCAAACAATTGAGCTTTACGAACACCCTGTCTTATTTTTAACAGGCAGTTGTCAGACAGTTCACTAACTTGCTGGCACAAGCCCACTAATTCACTTCCGGGTTCGTTACCACGAAGATAGTTCGGAAGAAAAATAGTGCAGACCTTGAAGTTTTGATATCTGCATGGATGCTTGTTCAGTTTGAACTTTAATGTCAAGAATTTTTTAAAGATGTTTTTCTGCCTGAATCAAAATGCAGACTGTTGTGAATAATGGCTGAAGCATTTGGTGGTAATATGAGGAGTTCTAGGG
>LD347264.1:462670-483380 GCA_001465055.1 Ptychodera flava
ATTACTGAATCACATTCGTTTTTGTTAAACCTGTCTTCTTGTAAGTCTTCTGCTGAGCTTATTTTGAACATAAAGAGGCATATGCGGTATCATTTGAAAGATAATTTACTTTTCTTTAAAATGATATATTGCAATATGCAATATCTTCTATAGTTTTCATGAAGTGAGGCCAAAACTTACCCCATACCCCAAAGTTTTTCGCAAGTTACAGTCAAAACTAATGTCAAATTCTACCAATTATTTTCCTAGACACTTTACAAAAGGCAATGCTTTGTATAAAATATATTTTATTTGGTACAGGGACATGTCAAAACTATGAGTTAGACTTTTAATAGACAAAATATTGGGATTGAATGACTGTTACTTGCATGTTTTGAAGGGTACCGTGAAGTCAGAGTATTACCGACTGGCATATGTTTTTGTTAAATGTGTCGTCTTGTAAGTCATCTGCTGAGCTTACTTTTTACCATAACCTAGCTTATGGGCTGCCATTAGAAAGACAATTTATTTGGCTTTAAAAGGACATATTGTAATATTTTCTAAAACTATGTTTCTAAGACTATGTGTCTTAATATTCCACAGTCCCTTAATTAAATGTTTTTTCTACCCGACGGTATACTTATACTTACCTACACACTGTGGAATACCTCCACCATTTTAGTACATTTAAAAAAGATGGACCAAACACACGTACACACATTTTATAAACTATTATTCTTCTATTCGAACCTGACACTCATTTCTAATCTACAAGTAATCAACACGAACGTCCTCTATGCTCTTGGACACAAACTGTTAAACACGTATTATAATTAAGTTAACACTAGATATACGTCAAAGAAGTACTTAGGTCTTAAAATCCAAGGTTATATTGATGTCTTCTGGTGGACATACACTATTTGAATTCTTTTTCTGTAATAAGACCCCATATACAATAAGCAGTCTTTTATACAGAGAACTTATCTCTAAACACCAACGGATAGTGTTTCATGGAGACAATTTCGTAGTGTACCTGAGTGCCTATCTCATTTACAAATTGCAACACTTTCAGTTGAATTTTATTTACCTGGAATATATGAGATTCGTATGGAAATCCGGTTGCGACATGCGACATGCGACTTCAAAACTGCAGCCTGCGTCCTGTGTGTTTGTCAAACTGTGACCTGCGTTCTGCGTAGGGTTAGTGTTAGGGTTAGGGGTAGGGGTAGGGTTAGGGGTAGGGTTAAGGAAGTCGGACCCCAACCAGAAGACAAGTTTTGAGCCTTGCCTCTCCCCAACGCCGCCGGCCACGGCAACGTTGGGCCGCCGGGAGCCGACGCATCTCTGCGGCTGAGCGCCCACTGCAACCGTACCCCGAAGTCGGACCCCCGACAAGAAGACGGGTTTTCAGGCTTGCCTCTCCCAACGCCGCCGGCCAGGGCAACGTGTAGCAAGGGTTACGTCGCAGGTCACAGTTTAAAGACACAGGCTGGGGACGCAGGTCGCATGTCGCAGGCCGTAAACAGTACCTTCGTCCCCGGCCTGCGTCTGTGATCTGCGACCTAACCCTAGCTACACGTTGCCCTGGCCGGCGGCGTTGGGGAGAGGCAAGGCTCAAAACTTGTCTTCTGGTTGAGGGTCCGACTTCCCTATTAAACCCTAACTAACCCTACCCCTAACCCTAACCCTAACACTAACACTAACCCTACGCAGGTCGCAGTTTGACAAACACGCAGGACGCAGGTCGCAGTTTTGAAGTCGCAGGTCGCATGTCGCATGTCGTGACCGGATTTCCATAGATGCGACAGCTGCCACTAGACGGCGCCCCACTCAAACAAAAGATTTAGAGACAAATAGAAGGGGCATCTTACTCTGAACGTCGGCTAACACACCATTGCCATAAATTGCCGACTAATGTGTGGTAAAACAGAATAGAAAGAGAGATATTACACCAGAATTTGATTTATATTTGTTTATGATCCATGACCTTGACAAAAAATAGTGAGTCTAAATTGTAACATGTGACGGTAGCTCTGTGTCTCACAAAAAAGTAACTCTTCATGCTGTCAGGTTATAAGAATATCTTTAATGTTTGAACTGGGAGGGAAGTCGGGCCTATAAGAGTCAACTCCACAAACTTACGCACATGTGATTTTCAACAACTCAGTGCCCAATAGAATCGTGGAACGACATGTGTTCTGATTTAATATATTCGCCCCAAATCTCATCGAAAATCTCTGTTGGATTTCGTAAATTTACTGCCACTTCGTATGCGTCATTTTGGCATTTACGATGAAAAGATCCGGTTAACGGTTAACACTTTCCAAAACTGTTAACCGTTCGATGGCTTGGACAGCTGTTGAAACGGTACAATTTGAAAGAGATGTCGGCGCACGCGCACATTCTGGAAGAGCTGCAGTAGCAGAATAGTGAGAGTGGTAACGTTTTTCTGTGTGTTTTTTTGCGAGAAAATGGATACGGAGTTTTACAATATACATGTTAACCAGTGTTGTCCTTAGAAGCCGGGTGCCGGGTAAATAACCCGCCTGTTGTGTATTTTTTCCCGGCTACTTTTAATATATTAATTAAATTATTTCTATAGACCTATTAATTTCGAGATCGCACTGCTAGCTGTTTGACGGCACACGTACGATTGGCCTTTCCCCACTTGGAACTGCACTAACATAAAACAGTTTCTAAATACCCTTGTGGCTTGTTGAGCCCGATCTTTTACCTGTTAAATAGTGTGATTGGCTGATGGACAACTATGGTGTTTTCTTTGTTACGGACATCGTGATTTGTTTGATTAGTATGAAGGTCATCTTAAATAATCTTTGACGATAGTGACAAAAGAAAATGTGGCGTCGGCCACTGGCACATTGCCGATGGAATATTTTTTCCCTAAGAAAGCCTGTTCAAAAGCTATACTTGATTCCAACAATACATTTAGTTTATGTGTGACAACCGTCAATTTCGCTGAATTTGTGAGAGAAAAGCGCCGGAAAGATGCGATGTTGATTGCCGATTCGAAGTTGACGAGACTGACAAGCTAGTTTTCCGTCCCCGCGCTGGCTGCAGGCCAACGTCACTATACGAGTATGATAATCTTCTCAACAGATATAGTTATTCTAAGAGCAAAACCGACGCATTTTCTAGATTTAAAAAAAATGAGCTAGAACTTAATTTTTTTAGAACCAACCGTTTATTTGAATGGGTATTTTATTTTCATTGATTATTTTTACGTACTAGAATCCACGGTCACAGGCATGTGTGTTGCCGTGTTTCCGACCGTTTTACGCTCACGTTTCTCTCTGACAGCCTCGTCTACCTATACAGATATGCTATACGCGTCTGCATGTATACGCACTGTTAAATTAAGGGTATGTCAGGATATTTCATTTTATTGGGTATCTTTTTTAGACTTTAAGGTTCATCGATAGAGTATGTTACTGAAGGACCACATCAAAAGGTCGATGTCGGATAAAAATCTAAATTCTTTAAAAAGTTGTTCATCCGACAAAAACGATATTCTAGTTTGATTTGGTTGAGAATTCTTAAAAAATGATAATGTAATTACATATTTTTGCTCCCTACATTGCCGTTATTGCAACTGGAAAACTTCTTTTTCTTCTAGTTGTCTGAAATATAAATTTTTAATATATTTGTGCAAGTTTTTACATTACAGTGAATTATCTTACCGTAAGTTTTTTTTTAACAAAAGTAAACGTGTTTTCCATTAGAATACTGTCGTTATTTTCAATTTTCCATCCTGATTGTGTTTTAAGTATGATTGGAATTATCACTGTAAAGAAATAATGGGAACATCTGATAAATATTCATCAATTAGGTTTCAAGGACAAAACTTAAAAAATTAAGCTTTTATCCGACGTCCATCTTTTGACGTGGTCCCTAAGTTAATTAACGTTTTTCTGATGGAGTTGAATATCATAGAAAACAACATAGACAGTTATACAGGTAGGCCAGATGGTGAGTACTTATTAGTATTTACTTAACGTAGATTGTACTTATCATATGTTCTTTCTGATTATAATTTTAGCAGTTGTCGAATGAGTCCAGTGTTCTGATTTATTATTTGTACATTTCTCTCAAACATTAGATGACGAAGTTCTATCAAGCATTAAACAGCCTGATTCCTCCTCTAATGTCAATGTCACCTCAGATGCCACCAGAGAACACCATTTCCACTCCAAAATTTAATTTTTCACCTTGCGAGAGGGGGGCAGCCCCCCTTCGCGCTCTTCCCCCCCCGTTCGCTACGTTCACTCGCCGCTCGGTTGCTTCACTCCCTCGTAGTCCACCCGTCTACTTTCTTAAATTACCCGGCTACTTTTATATATAAGGAAAACACTGGTTAACCGGCCACATTTTGGTGAACAGCATACGTTTGCTTAACCTCGGGCCTGAAAGTCACCCAAAACAGACTGTTTCCCCGGTCCACATACAGACCATGAGTAAGGTTTACTCTCTGGCGACTAGGGCAAAATTATTTGCTCCGTCTGGACTAGTCAATATGTATACTATAAATGTATGTATGTATACTATATATATATATATATATATATATATATATATATATATATATATATATATATATATATATAACATGCCACATGCTCATTCCGTGTCGCGATTCGCCAGAATAGTCATGTGACGAGAAAATAGATACGTCTACAGGGCTCGAAATTAACTTTTTTCCCTGGTAGTCCACTTGGACAACCATTTTCTGAAGCTGGTAGCCCAGTGACAATGGCTGGTAGCCCATGCATTTCCCTAATAACCAGGCAAGAAAAGACCGATTTTTCAAGACTCGGCCAATGAAGTGAATTTTCTGTTCATTTAAATTTGATTTGAATATTTGTCCACCTTTAATACCCAAAGGAAACCAGTAATACCGTATAAATTGGACAGCAGTGACACTCGAAAGTTTGGTTAGCTTTTGACAACCCCTTTCATACTCAGAGTTGTACACAAATTTTGATAGTCGCCATGACAACAACTTTCGCTCAGCCCAGTGCATAAGACACACACTGTAAAACAGCAGGGCTAAAAATCGAGCATGGTAATTCTGTGCAGGGGAGGACAAATAATGATGTAAAAGTAGTGAAAATGCATTTCCATTGGCCATCAAAATCATTTAAAATTGATCATGAACCAATGGTTTTCTGCAGCTTCTAGTTTGATTCCACCAGAATGTGGCGCCCAAATTTTAGTGGTTGTGCAATTCTTGTTATTTGCCTTAAACACATCTTACTCATCTCTTCATCTCTCTCTCTCTCTCTCTCTCTCTCTCTCTGTCTCTCTCACCTTTTTTAGACACAATTGTAGCGGTTAGGGAGCGTTCAATTATTGTTTCCGGTGGTGGGCTGGCAGTCTGCTTGTGGCGTGGTGGGCTGGCAGTCTTCTTGTGGCGCCGCATAGAACTTAGCGTCCCCTCCCACAAAGTTACGTCGTGCAAACAAAATTATAACCCCCAAATGGTATGATGACACTTTCGTGATGCAACGTCTGCCTAGCAATCATTGTTAATGCAAATTTCCCGAGTTTGTCGATATTTTTGTTCTTCGCAATATTTACACAGATAATTATGTTGAAATAAGCAGTATTTGCTTTGACATCACATTCTCTAATTTAAGTCTCAAATTAAATGCTTTTTCTGATGGTAAAAATAGCAACAACCGGTACATATCTTTTGCGTTGACTATAACGTTAACACTGTTTATTCTTTCAAAGATACGTGTGTTGGATAATAGCTTGACAACAAGAGTGTAGCTAACCACCAACACAAGTTGGACTTTTAAACAAATACTTGGTCTTCATCTATAACGATTATCTTCAATCAGAGGTTGCCAATCTCAGTCATAGGTTACCAGGATTTGTTATTTTCAGTCTGCTGAAACAGCTTATGGGAAGACACGCCGTTATTTCAAAGGCAATTGCAAGATGTTGACAAAATAAATAAAATTTTTATTCAGATTGTAGTGACATGACGTCATTGAATGAAAACTTGCGGAGAATCATCTGGACTTTCAAGTAAATTTCTGTCCAACGAAACATGGTCCCCGCCCCTTTGTAGTTTTCTAATTTCAGACGACACCCTGCCGTCCCAATACCGGCCACAATAACTTAACGCCTCTCATTCATGCAGCCTCTGCTCGTAAATTTAAAAAAGTGAACGTGTCAGAGTGTCAGAGAGAGAAAATATTGTCGGTATTGGCACTCAGAGCCAACGAAAATGAACTCTCATCCGTGACAATGATAAAAGAGACATTGTTTAGCAGTATTGTGTACTTCGGCATGTGATCGTCACTTGCCAGCCAGGTTTCCATGATGAGAACACCTACCGAGGAAGCCACCTCATAGGTATGATGAAGACTTCGAATGTAATTCCCTCTTCGGAGTCAATATGGGCTTTTTAGATAGTAGTACATCGATATCATCTATCGCAGAGGAAAATCTGGATGCAGTTTACATCGCGTTTACACTTGCCATGATATTAAATGTCTTTTTTTCTGACCATCGATAATTCGTCTTAATAGAATGAACACCGTGTGAACAACGCAAACATGTGACAGATACTGAAAGCAAAGGTTTACAAAAGTGGCGGCTTTGGTGAAGATGGTCACTTTTCAGGGATGCACTTATTTCTTGCTGAAGACATCTTCCTGATAAATTTTCTGAAAACGTCAATTGGGTTACAGGATGACTAGATATGAGGAAGACAGGATCATCTTATGCACCCGCACTATTTTTCGCAGCCTGGGGACTTTTGACCATGGTCGCCGTTCTCTTGTGTGCTCTGAATATCAATTGGAAAATGACGTGTCTCGCTCAGGGGATATGCCTGTGTGCTGTTACCGGACTTCTCCACAGCAGTGTCGCTGAAATTCTGGTCACTGCCATGGTCACCATTATGTACCGTGTGCGGGACAAGCATTCAATCGCAATGGCCGACTACTCACGTCTCACCCTTGTAATGGCGTATAACCTCTTGGCGGGAAGTAAATCTGAAATAGAAGAAACTTTCTCCCGGATGTACCAGGCCTTCGTCGGGAATCTCAGCGAGAACATATCGGCGGTGCTCATAAGTGCGACAAGTAACGAGCAGTTTTATGAACATGAACTTGAAATGTGTAAGTACCACAGAGAAATCATTTACAAAGTTCTGCTAGAAGAAAGTATATGTTACGCCCTCGACAGGGAGTCCTTGGTTGACGAAAAGAGGCTGTGTTTGTTCTGGAGAAAGTTTTCAAAATCGTATGTGTGGACAAACGCCAAAGAGATCTGCCGAACTCGGTCCAACGAATTTATGGTTGTTCATCGAGTGAGCCGGGTCCTCCGTAAATGCGGACAGTACCAAGACTTGATGCTTCTCAGCGAAGGTGACGACAAGGCTTACACCTACACAGACAAAAAGCTGTACGGGACAATGGCGCGCCGTTATGGTGAACCGCTGTTTTACAGTTCTAACGATGTCCTAAACATTCGAGGTCGCCGATTCGATTATACTCTGGTCCTAGACGGTGACACGACGGTGGTTCCCGGATTGGCCCACGAGCTCCTGGCAATCGCTTCCGCTAATCTGCAGAGGGGTATCATTCAACCGGCAATAGCCATGGAAGTGACAAGCGGAGATACGCTTTTCATGCAACTTGAAAAGATTCGCCAACAGGTGAATGCTGACATCGCTCACAGTATGTCGGAAGTTTTAGGGCAGTGTGGGTTCTTCGGCAAAGCGCTCATAAAAAACAAAATTTACATCGAAAAAGTGATTGGATATCGTGATAACCTAATAGAGATGGTACCAGTTGACATTCTTAGCCATGATACATTTGAAGCAGCAATTTTAAAACCTCTGTACGCAGGCAATACTTATCTGTTGGAAAGCCCGTGTTTCAATTACGTCACCTGGAACATCCGGGAACGTCGGTGGAATAAAGGAGAGATCCTGCTGGGAGGGTATTTTTGGCCAACTCTGGTTGGAAAACCAATGCGGTGGTTACGAATGAGGCTTGAGAAAGACAAGTATGTGGATACTAGATTGAGAACTGTGTGCCATTTTGATTTTATCAGTGCAATCGTGAGTCACTCAGCTCTCCGCGTCATGTTTATGAAACCACTTCTCTTAGTCTACCTTGCACTACAATACAACGTACAGGCGAGGCATCCTTTTCTTTCGCTGGCTGCCGTTATGTTACTGGTCGTCCTCATTCCAAAGATAGCCATTCTAAAGTGGAATAACATTCACTTAGTTCTGGTAGAGACACTTTGCTCAATATTACAGTTTACACCCGAGACTGTGGTCGGGACTGTGAGGCTAATGTCAGCAATAAAGGCCAACTTATCCAAAACAAACACTTGGGTACCGCAGCGAACGGTGGAAGAAGATTTTATGAAGAGTAACGTCTTCATTTCCAGTTTCAAGTATCTGTGGGGTTACTCAGTTTTTAGCGCCGCTGTTATGATGATAATCTTTCTCTTGAAGAGCAGGGATCTTTGGATATTGTCACTCTTGTTTTCCCTTTTAACTCTGCCTTTTTTCACAGCAGTGACAGCTCTCCGACCCTATGCAAAGAACACCGAATCGAATGCCGTTACAGCGTAGCCGATTTCCAACAGAATCTCTCATGCCACGATTTGACTATGCAAGCAAAATCTCATTACGCGCTTGAATATCTATCTTTGCTGGTATTGAAAATCACATGAGACTAAGACATGACTTCCTTTTACAGGACGAACACAAGTGTACTCCACAAAATTGAAAGCCACAAAGACTATGATATTACTGTAATTAAGAAAATGATTGATCCATTACAACAATGCTTTCAATTTTACTAAGACGCATCACCATAGTCTTGTTCGTTCAAGTAGAGATATCTACTTTGGTATCTGAAGAATAGTTATTAGACATTTTGATTGGTCAATCGCCCACTACGAATAGAAATGACTTTTCATGGGTGTGACGTACTATATACTTTAACTTGGGACAATTTACTAAGCTATTAATAACATATTCATTGTATAAAAGACGTACTGAGGAAGTTGAGAGTACAATTTATCTCACACGAGAAGAAACGGACATTTTTCAAACCAATCTCTTGAACACAGTTGGTATGACTTACTTTACTTCTATCGGCTGTACTCTCCAATCTTTCTGATGAATATTGTGAATTACCTCGAAATAATGATTTTGATCTAATAACTTTTCTTTTTCAGAGCTGGTTTGTGTTGTGTCTTTAATTCATTTCCCTGTATTGATAAGGTAATCTTGAGCACTACTATATTCTTAAAATATTTGCATCATTGGTAACCAGGGTTTCTGGATGCTTTAAATATAACTGCTTGCAAGCCATTGGTCCCTTATTGAATTGGTGATGAGAAGCCGATCTCCAATGCAGAGGCATATAACAGTGTAACATAGAATAAAACCATGTACAACTGCTCGCAAGTAAATTCGAGTTTCACGCACTAGACTGCAAATGAAGATCCCTTCGACCTGGAAGAGTCGTTGGGAGCATCTGAGTCTGATACTGAAGATACTTTGTTTCATGATCGCTGCGCTTTAGTTAAGGACACCCACTTTAAAGCATGAATTATATATTACTTATATTCTTATATTTACACTGGTCTGCAGACAGACACAGAAGCAAACACAGATACTCACACACACACACGTACATGTATGTATGTATGTATGTATGTATGTATGTATGTATGTATGTATGTATGTATGTATGTATGTATGTATGTATGTATGTTTGTTTGTGTGTGTGTGTATGTATGTATGTATGTATGTATGTATGTATGTATGTATGTATGTATGTGTCTGTCTGTGGATGGAACATGGCAATAAATTTATAGCTAATGGACCAGGGTCATGTTTGTATTGACGTGCATCATCGTCAGTCAAGGTTCAACATAAACCCGCCGATGTGTAATCAATGGATTCCGATGAACTCGATGAATCTGTTACATTTTCATTCTATTCAAGTGCGGTGTGACAATTCACTTCCAAACCTCGTGGATTATTTTCGGTGATTTGAACATGCGTGGTACGGTTATAAATCACTTCTATTTTTAAAACTATGTCGAGAGGCAATACATCGTATATCCATTGAAAGTCAGATTTTTAGAGTGAGGGTCACGTTTATTTATTTAGAGAGCACCTGTTTTGTGTTGATGTTGATAAGGTCAGTGCTGTTTGAAGAAACTTATATTACTATCGTGCAATTCAAGACGAGCTTGCATTCGAAGTAAAGAAAGGACGTGATCACTTTTCAGTTTGGAAACTGAAAAGACAATTACTGCTATTCCTAATGAGTCTTTTGACAAAAGTGTTTGATCGATGATGGGACGTTATCCTTGCATGCATTGGATAAAATCTAAAACCTGAAACTATTCTGTCACTCGTAGATGTTAAACATCTTACAAAACTAATCGCTCGGTTGGCATTCGTGGGCTATACAAGTTGGACGAATGCGCATCACGCGCCGTTTCAATTGGTAACGGCGTCAACTATTATGCCAAAGTCGTCCAATGTTGTCCTAACACTCTCAGATACGGTGGCGGTGGCATTCTGTTTTTTTTTTTTAACACTGTTCGCGCAGATATCAACATTATGAAGTTCCATAATTGGTGAGCTGTTTTATGGTTGATTTATTAGCTGCTCACGTGACACGTCATCATGGTACCATGGCGTGGGGTTCGCGTGTCCAAGGAACGTGGTGGTTTGCATTAGAAATTAACAAACTATTATTGGATGTAACTTGATAGTCAGTTTTCATGCACACTATACAATCAGTACTGTGCACACACGAAAACGGATATTGGAACTGGGGATTAATAACTGATGGTGGCGGACTTAGACGCCCAAAAACTGGTATTGGCCTACACGGATTGCACAAATTGTCCAATTTCACTCTTTTGACATAAGTTATGCCAGAAGAATCTTAACAATGACCAGTTCTGAGTTTGATGATCCTGGCCCGAAGGTCTGTGCATGAATACAATCGGGCGCGCGTTAACACATTGTGATTACAGCATTGGTGATAAAGTGGTGTAACCTCTCTGTTTTCTTTTCCTTCTTTTATTTTGTTCAAACCTAAACAATTAACGCTACTAGTAACGTGAAAGCTGGAGAACTAATTTGCCAAGAACTCTACACATATGCGCGATAATTATCCTAAATGTTTGCCGACCATACTGAAAGAACCGCTCAACCATGAGATGTTTTGCCGGGAATTCCATTCATAGTATCAAACGATATTTTTAGCAAAATATTTTAGCTCGTACTGAACTTTCCAGTACTGGTACATACGTCGACTGACAGACACCTGGGTGATTTCACTTCCGTAATACTTAGTGAACGAAGAAATGTTGCAAATCATTCTATGTTTTTGGGACTGTGAATTTTTTTTCAAATTTGAAAGAAACCATTAGTATTATGCAAACATAGTTTCCCAGATGTTTAAAGAGAAAACTCTCGATACAGGATATTCAAGTAAATTCTCCTCCTTTTTGTTTCAACAGTTGGGTTTTGATAGCAGATTGGCTTCTCACTGAAAATCATCGTCGCCACATCGGCCTTCGATCGTTTTCGCCCAGAAGGGCATTGATTTTTCAACGTCTATTGGCAGTTTTTAATGAAAACTCTTGTGCTAATCCTAACACTGGAAAAATTCAAGTTTCATGAGCCCGTTCTGAACACCAGTTGTCAAATCTCCGGTAAAGTTTTGAGCTTCGTGCACCGGCCAGTAAGCTTATCTTTTAAAGTAGAACGCGCCTCATAATTGAGTCTTGAACTCGGCTCAAATTTTCTCTAGAAAACTTTTTAAGTTCATTATCAAAATCAAGAATAAAATCGAGAGTAGCCGATATAATTTTCAATTTTGGTACCATGGAAAGAAATTACCTTAACTAATTCACCGATATTTGAAATTCAAGATGTCAGCCACCCTGTGTTAACTATATGGGGGAAATTGAATTTTTTGATTTTCACAGAAGTTAGTAAAAACTTTAGTTACTCCCGTGAGCTTCAAAATGAGCCACCCAAAATGGCAGACTAAAACAGCGTTGTAAAAGTGTAAAAGTTTGAGTCTGAGTATCTGCTCCCGAGGCGCATCCTGACATAATTCCGTCACATCACAAAACCATGACTGTCCATAGAATAGTCAGTTCCTATGACTCACAGATCCACTGACCTCGCATATTGTGTGTCCTGTTTTGTCCTACGGAATGACGAAAGGCTAAAAATATCCGAGGTTTACGATCAGCAGATTTTGCGAGCGGTGACATGACATTCGGAGAAGATTTACGAGCGGTTCCATACAGTGGCTGTCAAAGCTGCTGGTCAATTTTATGCATGTAATGTTGCTTCCGACTGGCACAGTGGCTTTTAATATAAGATGGAAGTATTCTGATCAGGGGACTGACGAAGAAAGCAAGAAATCTGTCCTTCAGGCGAGATATTCTGTAGGATTGGGGCAGGGATAAGGCAACTGTAGTCTTTCAGTCCGCTCCTGCACTAAACTTGAGATTTACGTGCCCCCGTTTCAGTAAGAGTATTTTTATCACTGTCGCAATACATTTTCATGCGACTGAGGACAAACAGTGTTTAGGTAGAACGCGCCTCGGGGACAGATGTCAGGACTTCAAAACTTTTACATTTCTTTTCTGATACACAACTTGTGGGGATTCATTTTAAAGCTCTTGGTGTAAGAAAACCTTTCACCGGCTTAGTTTTTCGAAATTCGAAAATTTTATTTTTCTCCATAGAGTTAACACAGGGGTGACGGCCATTTTGAATTTCATATATCGACAAATCTTTGGTTATTTGTTTCTCTAGTACTAAAATTTGCACGGTGACCCTCGATTTTTATTCTTGATTTCGAAATATGGTTGAAAGATTCCTTAAGGAAAGTTTGAGCAAAAGTTTAAGTCTTCCACTTTTGAGGCGCATACTACCTTAACGGAATTCACAAGTGACATCAATTGCTACCCGCTCTTTTCATGTCAGCTGTAAACGAGGAAATAGGGTCTTTGTGGGATGTGTCACATGCCAGTTACTACAGAAATGTCTTTTCCCATTTTGAGCATATTTCAGTTTCTGACCACAAAATGTCAAACAAATAACCGCCAAAGTTTGTTTTGACCTTAATTTCAGTTCAAACCATCATCGAACAATGCAAAACGATGAATCGTTAGGCCTATATGAATCATGGTATTTATGACCTACTTGAGTGCTGTGGCCTATGTGGTACAGTTTTCTAATCACGGTCATGGACGCCAAATATTTAAAAATGGTAAAAGCCGGTTTGGCATCGGAGCGCCACAACATCCATATATCACCTGTAGTCAGCAGTGTGTCTACTTGAATAAACGCTGCTTAAAAGTTTCAAGCATAGTCCCTGTAGAGTCTTGTTTTAAATTCACTGCGAATCGTCCAACTTTGCAGTCTCCCATATTGATTTGCTTGTGTAAATGCCAAGGACATCACCCACATGTAAAATATTTGCGCAAGTCTTTTGCGCAAAGCCCAATGCGAGGTTCAGGAAAACAGATGCCACGGTAGGGCTTGTCTACTGGTTTGTATCATTTGGGGGGGGGGGGGATAGAGGAAATCGCACAAATCCCTAATCTTTTAGCATTTGTCAAATCTGGTTTATGGCTTTATTCAATGTTCAGCAATGGTAGCATTTGTATTGGACAGGCTATAAACATGGATAATAGTTTACCTGGATGCACCGAGGTGTGTAGGTCTTCCTGGTACCTTCATTGCATATGGTGGAAACAGTCAAATAGGACCAGGTCATGGGCAAGCTTGAGGAAATTAGGAAACAATGTGCAAAAAGTTGAAAATTCCTGTTTTGTGGAATGTTATGTATTAGGTCCTTTTCACTATGCTAATGCAGCGTTTAATGAAAGTGGCTGTAGTAGTGTTTTTCCAGTAACTTTGAATCACTTTATAATCCTGGGGAAGACTCCCCTTAATGGATGCTGTGCACCACATCCTGAAGTATAATCCTTGCCACTTGGTGGCGCCCTACCCAACAACATACCAATATGAGGAAACGGCTCCAGGTAAAAAAAAAAATTTATTGTCACTTATGTACCAAAAAAAAATATTACATGGCTATACGCAGTCAAAGTGGCACTGAAGTTGAAGATTGACAAAATATTTTACAAAATAAAGCCACTGTTAATCTACTTACAAACTGAAATAACACAACAGTACAGAGCTTGACAGTTGAGACAATCCTTTGGATGGTTGTTTGAACTGTTAGAAAGACAAAACTATATTTTTATAAGGTGTTGTTTCCCCTAAGTTTCCATGAATGCACATCAATGGGAAAACCATGAGACATCCTTACAGACTGTGTTAAACAGAAGACATTTTTTTCACATTTATCCTAAATTTTCATAAGGGACAGCAACAAGTACCGATTATCAGTTTTTCACTTTGACAGGAGACAGGTACAGATCTGGAATAAATTGTTTTAATAGTCAGCTTTCCAACTTTCATAAATATTAAGTAAAATGCCACTGCCTTCCCATGTAGCATGGGGCTAATCAGCAGATAGCAAGCCTGCTGACCGAAACAATGCAGTTACTGAAAGAGTTACTTCTGTTCAGAGTAAAATGCCCATATTTATCGGCAAAATTTTGGAACATTCTCTGGCATTAACAAAGTCTGTGCATATTGCATTATAACTTGTGCTGTGCAATTTCAAAGCTTGTCTTGCCGTTTTCACTTCACCATGGTAACACGTAGTGAGGACCCATCTCTCGTTGGAAAAGCAGCGGAAGACGTGTCTGCCAGAGTCAACACTACCTAAGCTATCCACACTGACACGAAATGCATCTAGTATCCTCCGGAATCGCCCGGCGTTCTGATGTCATCTATCTTCAGGATCATCCTGACAAGCTGTGTTGCTAGGCTGATCTGTTGTTTCTTGGCTAACAGGGTTTCTATCACCAGCTGCTCCTTCATGTCTGCCAAAATGAACAAAGACACTCTTCACTTAAGTATTCAGATTTTGTGGTACCACTACAGTGGAGTCAAAAAACACAAAATATGCTGAAATAGATCATCCCTGGTCCCATTTTCAATTCACAGAGCTGTACTCTGGTTGCCAATGAAAGCCACTATTTTCTTACAGCCCTGCCCCACTTGAGCTGGTATAACTATGTGCTTGAAGGCCGAACTGTAGGTAGTTAGCAATCTTGCATCAATGGCAAAACACGTGTATCACCTATATCAGTATGCTAGGCCACAGTAACATATCAAAATGCTAGGCTTGACAATGGTTCAAGGTGATCTTTAATCTAGCATGTCATCTGACCTTGTACAATGATTGTTTACATCATGCAAGGAATTCCGTTTGACATGCAGCACCCTTTTTTCCTCCAAGATCGACAAATCACCCAACGCCTGCCGATCAAAGGTCTGAAAGTGTGTGTTTGAAATACTAACATTGAACGTATTATCATTTGTTCCTCAAATTTTTGGAATTATCATATGGGCATATTAAGACAGCGAACAAATTTCAACTTTGTGAAAAAATATTTTGACTTTCTTTCCCATCTTTATAGAAACATTTCTATATACTTACCGTTTGTGCCTTTGTTCAGACAGTCAATGCCTAACCTAGGATTATTTTCTTTCAATTGTCTAGATTTGACACTAGCCAGTGTTCGGATTGGATGTGATCCACTGTTCTCCGCTAATGCCATTGGTATACTTTCTAAAGCATCAGCAAAAGCTCTCATTGCATACTGTTCTATGGTTGAAATCTGTCAAAAAATAAACAGGAAAGGCTTTGTGAATGTTTAGAAGTTTTTACAGTCGTAACATAAATTTACACACCTGGGCTCAATTATATTCAGCAAAAATATAAGCTCTTTTTGGTATTTATATACAAAACCAAATATGAGCTAAAAATAAAGTGTGTTAGTTCTCTATCTGTCCATGGTTACCTGCCTGCATTGCAAAGAGGAAAGTACAATGCATACATATTGATCCCTGCTTCCATATGACAGAACTTGAGCATACAGTAAGAATAAATTTTGCAGTTAACATTCACGCTACAGAATCACTATACAAAATCTTTCTACTGTGTTTCAGTTTAGATAACCAATATTATTATTAGTGAAATGAAAAACTGTGTTGTTTTTTCAATAAAGGAATTCATTTATCAGGGTTCGCGGTAGAGGTCGCCACAGTCGCAAAATGCGACTAAAACTTGTTTGTGGCGAACAAAAGCCCATCGGCAATCGCCACGATCTCAAAAGCGTGGCGACAGCTGATTTCTGCAGTCGAAATTGATAAAATTAAACAGACCAAATCTTAATGCTTTTCCACTAATATGCTAAAGACAACATAAAAAACTCTTTATTTAAAGCACTTACTTGAAATTGTAAAGGAAGACAAAATACAGAAAACAGTTATGATTACATTCTCGCGATCTCGATCTCCATGATTGAATTGGCATTCCCATCACGTTGATACTAAGATAGACAACCATAGCCAAGCAAAAGCAGCAAAACTCAGCGACGATTCCGAGCTTTATTGACACAGTATTTCATATCAGAGTATCAAATCAAACTGATTACACAATCCCTGGATCAGCGACATTTTAGTGAAATTTCCACATTTATCATAACTTGAAAAAAGTAAACGTGAAACAAAGACGTCGTGTATGCTGTCGATCATTGGATCAACAGCATAGTGTGAACCGTAAACTAACTGGCATGGCATGTGCATTGACTGCACATAAAAGCAAGTCGACATTGCAATATCAAACGGTCTACATCTTGTGAAAACAACGACACAGCATTGGAAGTTGTAATAGTCACCGGTAAAAACTCTTCACTGATGCAAGGATAATAGCGTCAGACAAATGAAATTGCATATTTAGAGAAGGAAAACCAATGACGTCGCATCGTGGCCTTGAGTGAGAATAACAATGGCGGATGTGCGGAGTGGGACTATTCTATTTAGGTAACGGGGTAACGGAGGGACACAGATTTATGAAGGTACTGGCAAAACGTGCCATTTTCCTAACGATGCTGTCGCGGGAACTTCAATGTCTCGTCGTTTTAACACCTTTTTAATAGTTTTTCTGATCGGAAAGGTAATTTTACTAACTGTAATGATCTATTATACGCTCATCACCTTTCTCTATCGGGGTTTAACTAGTGTAGGCATGTAAAGTAAAGTGAAGTAAGCCTTTATTGAAATCCTATCCAAATTGGGGATCTTGATCATAAAGTGCAATACAGGTTTTGCAAAATCAACAACAAAAGAGTATATATAGATGAGGATGTAACATGTTCATCAATATTTTACTCTTTTTCATTTTTATTTTGGTCTGAGTTCAAACAATTTTCCCAAATCACATAATGATGATTTGACTGTTCTTGAAAAATGTTTATAAGGTCTTGTGTGTCTCTGAATATGTTTTTACAAATGTTTAGTTTACTTAAAGATCATGTCTACCGTCTGTGTAGCCTTTGCTGTGAAAAAAGAAATGTATAACAGCAGAAACGTTGAAAATCAAGCAGTCATGGCCATACTTTAAAAGTTTGTTAATCTTCGTCTTTAGAAAGATAAAAAGAACCACTTAACATTTAAAGCTTTTCACACTGAAATGCAGAAAGAGGGTATAGATGTCTTATACCAATTAAAGACTGAAGCATGTTTCTACCAGCATTTAGTATGTGTGGCTAATGAAAGTTGCGTGTGGCTAATAAAATTAGGACCAAATTAGCCACACTGAGTAAGTGTGGCTACTAACTTGAAAATCCTACCGCTAACCCTGATTTATGGATTTTTTGGTGTGATAACAATCAGTATTCATAGCAAGGGAAGGCGTTAGGAATTGTTTCAATACTCCAAAATCCATTTCAACATACAATACACACATTCCTCAATCCTCACCTTATCAGCTTCCTGACTAACAGCAAGAGAACACGCTATTTCAGCAGCCCCACCACCGTATACAATACGATTATCACGGACTAAATTACGGATTACACAGAGGGCGTCATGTAAACTACGCTTGGCTTCTTCAATAATCTATATGGAAAGAATATATAGGGTGATAAGCATTCAGATCAAAAGTTGTTTATCTTTAAAGTATCATTTGTTTCCAAAAGAATTAACTTCTATGAACACACATTATGAAAATAAAAACTAGAAATTTAATCCTTTCACCACCAGTTCCCTGTATATAGGTCCAACTTTACCATAGAAAACAATGGATTTGGGACAAACCATGGTGGTGAAAGGGTTAAATCTTTCTGTGCATGCACTGAGGAGTAAAATTTAACATCCTATCAAAATTATCATGAAAATCTAAAAATATTTTTCCACAAGCTGTGATAATAGACTGATCATCAACAACGAATTCTACAGTATAGCATCTAGCAATCCTTGGCTCCCAAAAACCCCAATTTTCTGAGCCATCTAGAATGTTTGATTCTGCAAATATTTGGCAAAAATCAGACACAAGAAACTGCACTGACAGAAGTAGAAACTGCTATACAAATCATTTTTATGTCTGAACAAGTATTTTGTAGTATTTTCAAATACTCTGTATTTTTCATACTAAAATCATTCCAGCTTACAAATCAAACCAATCTGGTTACTTATGAGATAGTATACCTTTAAGTAAGCTAATCATACTTAATTCAATGAAGGGAAACTCAAATAATGTACACTAACCATTTTGTTTCCACCCCTAATAAATATTGTTACAGCTCTTGAATTTTTACATTCTTCAATGACTAACATACGGTCCTTGGTTGTACCGAATGATAATTCCCTAACAATGCCGGCTTTGCCCAACTTTTCAGTGGACAGTTCTTCAAAGCGGGGTACAATCCTTCCGCCAGTGGCGATTGCAATTAACTGTTGGGACAGAAAGTACACAATAGAGGTTAGATGACAGAGACACAGATTATTGCAGCATTGAACCAATCACAATATCACTTGTAAAAGTCTGCCATTTGGGTATTGCTATCAAAGCAGTACTACCATTGGGTGAGAGTACATCAAATTCTTATCACTAGATTCTAATTTGTCACAGGAAATGGAGGATGGCAGCTTTCTTTGTGAAGTGCTGCACAGTTATCTTTGCTATGTTTGAAAACGTCCACTTTGTAACTGATGGGAAAACAAATTGAAATATTCTGTTGAGTGTGTGCAATGAACATTGAATGGTACATGTAGATTGAGGGCGCTATAAGGGCTGGCCATACATGTTTTGGTGGGAACCAAATGATTCCCACCAAGGGCAATATAAGGGTTGGCAAACCATGTTTCGCAGGAATTCAACATAAGTCTGTGAAACAAAGGACATGCAAATTATCTGACGGATATGATAGATATCCACTTACATATTAACTTATTCATTTTGTTTATCAGACTCAATGTCTTAGAAGCAAATTTCTCAGTTTCAAACAAATTTAGTGGTTATCTTACAAGAACGCTTCATTTCTAAACTTACTTCAATTTCAGGTCCTCCTACCCAGCGAACTGCTGGCAGTTCATTTTGTAACAGTAGGTGGTTAGCCTCGTCGTCAAATCCCCACTGACATATTGCAAGGTTAGCTCCTGTGGCTTTCACCTGCTGTACCATGTCCTGGAACTTTTTCTTCTCATACTCCTGCAGGTTCTGGTAATCCTCCACTGAGGTGACATCCAACTTGTGCTTGGTCTTTGGCTTGGGTGGCTCAAAGGGACAGGTCAGGATGGCCATCTTCACATCTTTCAATGCCTATAAAATAAAGAAAAGAAATTTCTGCTGAATGAGATAGAAATTTTGTTTTTGAGATAACATTCTTCAAGGCTGTATCCCATTACCATTATAGAATCATTCATAAAATTACTTAATACTGAGAGAAATTTTCATTTTGATCCTGTACTATTGGAATCCACGGCAAGAATTATCAACAATGGAACTAGGAGGAAATTGTTGTTGAATTCCATTTACCGAGTGGATCTTGATGCATGCTAAGGGAAGGACCAAATAATGATAGTTTTCTCTCCCTACTGTGTCCATTAATTTCAGCGTATGCCACATGACCATTCTGAAGCAAATCAAGAATACTATATATACCATACCACAACGTAAAGAATGATAGAACACTACATGCATTCTACTCAGTCGATCCTACAGCGTACTTGCTTGTTTTGTTTCATTTTGAAAAAACATGTCTCTCTGATTACTTGATGAAGATGAAGAATCTCGGCGGTAAAACTTTCAATAAAACACAGCCGTAATTGTATGCTATAGATTCCATCGATTTTTCTGACACAGTTGGCAAATAATATTTCTGTCATAGTGTATTTTTGAAGAAGTTTTAATACATCAACTTAGAAATAGAAAATCCTCAACAGATCTGTGTACCTTAAAATACATAGAAAATTTCGATTTCCATAAAATTGAGATATAACTTTGTACTTTGTATGGAACATTTACCATACAAACAGAACAATTGCTTAGTCTATGGCTAATTATGACAATTTTTACAAAAGATCAAAGCTTCTGTACGTTCAGTAACTTTTTCTTCCTCCTACCTTGGGCATTTGAGGGTGGCTCATCTCTTTGTCAACTATGACACCCCTAACCAACATGGTATCTTCCAGTTTACCTCCAACTTTCCCTTCCACTTTGATGAGTTCAAAGTCAACATCTCGGCGCTCAAAGTC
>LD347265.1:22421-34428 GCA_001465055.1 Ptychodera flava
CTATGACATCTGTTTCACATGATCAAGTGTTGGTAAAAACTTGAAACATGACATTAAAATCTGCATATGAAAACAATTACACTGACCAAATGAGTCAGTGGGTCATCACTCAAGTTATACTCTGATAAGTTTCAGGATCTTGTCAAAAATTGATTCATACAAAGAATTTTAGGCATAAACTCATACTCCATTCAATAGGTCATCTATAACTACGCATATTCCAAATTAACACATTCCTCGACAATATCTACAATAGCATCTTCCCAACACATAAATATAAAGCATGTTGTGTTCATTCTGAAAATTATGCCAACTGAAAAATTACATACATACAAACAGTCACAGACGATCTACAGAACTGACAATTTTATGACCTCAGCTTCATGATACGCTGGTGGTCTCGCCTTGAAGTCCAGGTTCCTGACATAATATATTGCACTTCAGAGACATAAATGATATATCAATGTGTTTTTACATGGCGGTCAACACATATACTGTAACTTTATTGATATTTACTGAAAAATCTAGGTTACAATGATTAGCCATCTCAAACCACCAGAAATCTTATCACATACACCTGAGATTGTGAATCTGCAACAGTGATCAAGTAAAACATCACAAACTTACAAGGAAATGTTTTAATTAACAAGGTCACAGATGGCAACCATCTAGTAATTTATTGCATGCACTTGCAGCGATATGACTGTGTGATTGTGGTTGCTTTACAGTGGGCAATGAATTTAAACACAGGCTGTGGGCAATTTAACCTTAGAAGGGAAGCTCTCAATGTCAAAAATTCTGGAATAGGCTAAAAATACCCCAGTCAAACCAAACAGGTCATGTTAAAATATAATTTCCCCACAAGAATCTAGTGCACGCCCATTTTTTGAATAAGATGGCTGGAGAAATGGGTGTGAAAGGACAAACACAGACTAACAAATTCAAACAACTAATATGTTACGCATAATTTAAAGCATTCCACTGTCTTGTCTTAAATATGGAAATAATTTGAGAATCTGAGATTTGATATTCTGGAACCTTTTCTTTGACTTAGTGGAGGCTTATACATGCATGTCATAACACAGGCCTATTTATTATAATCTCACTTGTAATACACTGTTTGCAATCTACATCAAATTCTAGCAACATGTACCTCTAGGCTCAGTTAAAGACACTAAACAGACCCAAAACTGACCAATAGGGTAATAGATATATCGCTTCCCTATTTTGTCATTGGTTTTGTACAGGATGGAACCTATCAACATGATTTTCTCAAAACTGACACTCAACTTCAGATTTCCAAGAACTCTCCTGTCGTTCTGCAAAGTCTGTTTTTATACAGGGTACTGTGGTTTAGTTGAACATAAAACTGTGTAAACAACAAAATGTGTTTCATAAAAATCAGTACTTATATTTTCCTTTAATTAACCATCTCTGAGATATTATCAATGCTCTCTGACAAAACACCATTACATCACAAGTACTATCACAAACTACAATGCATGAAAATCCATTTATGGATGCATTAACTTTGAGTAATAAAGTTACAAAGTTACAAACTAAGTAACGACTATTTCTAAATTTTCCTGCTCTTTGAAAAATAGTTGATGACATAGTTCACATGAATGAACTGAACACAATTAACATGTAACTGAACTTACATAATGGTAGTTAAATACATCGGTTCATCTTGATTACATTACAGAAACCTGTTATCTCAAAGGTTTTATTTGATCAGACAGATTATTATTTTGTTTCATTGAAACCAAGCTACACTTTGCAGGTAGAAGCTAGACTACCTGCATGTCTTCACTTATAATTCATAATGTATACACTAATACGGTAGGTATATATCAAATAGCCCGTTATTCACATTTTGAACAGTTTATTCGGCTCATCAATTGTCAGATGTCTCTTGCCCACGTGAGACAATGAGGCATTACAAAATGCAGCACCTCGTCAAACCTGGGAAACTGCTCAAAGTACATCGGTCTTCGAAAGGGGCCGTGGCACCCGGTTATCTGGTTATGCAATGGAGCCAACACGGAGTCGACTGCCCCCTTACAAACTTTTAAAGATGTGTCTTATCTTCATTATCTGTTGCTCGGTGGATTCACTATGCTATATCACTTTACAGCGAGTATGAAGTTGAAATTTGCATAAAAGTTGCGTTCATGTCACTAATGGGGACGTCTTCAAGACCTAGTACTGTTGTTGCTGCCTAGCCTTGACTTTCTTGACTCAACACCCGGAAGCCGATTCCTACATCTGCGGCGGCGACGGGTTGCATACGCGGACCGAAAGAAAAAACTTAATTCTTTCTTACTTGAGGCATATTTTGCCCTTACTTTAACGATCAATCCCTTTAAACCATGAAATTTCACGAATAATACTTGCGGTTGTCAAAAAGTTAGAAAACACTGTGAACAGGAAGTGGGCCTCAAAAAGTACAGAGTTTTTCAAGGCGTGAGTAAGTGACGACGACAGACTTTGTGCGTGTCGGAAATTCCGTCTTTCTAAAATGTCAACGGTACCAAAACGTTACGCTCATCTGCATGAAATGTCTAACTTGGGGATGTGGTAGTGCTGAAACAGCAACGCGGCAATGCGTGCGCAAAATGAACCAGCACAAACCAGGAAACTTACAAACATTTACATTGGGTAACACTTCTTAGATACTGACCTGGGACATCTGAGGGCGGAGCGCGATCTCTTTCATGTCGATAGCTCCTGGGTAGAGCTTGTTTAGAAGTTGACATAGTAAAACTCCGTCTCTCAAAGTCTGTGCCAAGTCGAATGCCTGCGAGTCTTCCCATATCACTTTATGAGTTGGTGGTATAACTTGACAGTCGACCAGCCACTGAGCACAGTATTTCCATTCCTCCATTTTGGAGATTGAGGATCTTTAACCTCGTACCAGAACCTACGAATCAACTTTGGCTATCCCAGACTGTGGCCGGGCCTCGAGCCACAGCCTACTTTGGCTGAGGTTGATGACGGAAGTCAAGTCACAAGGGTGCCCTACATCAAATATGAGAAAAGATAATAACGAAGGAAATGCTTGAATAACTCAGGAACACTGTGAGCTATTTAACTTGGGTAGTATATTGCTTAGAGACACTCGTTTGGCAAGCAAGCCGCCTGACAAGCGAAGGAGAAACACACCAGTTGGCTTGGAAATGCACAATATTCTAGTTCCCTGGCGCTTCGTGTCTTTTGCGCATGCGGCAAAACGCTGTTGCTACTCCTGGAGATCCTGCGGATCAACAACTGCACCGAACACGGAAGTGAAAATGTCAACAGATACCAAAGAAAGTTGGTTGTAGCACAGCATGTGACAGCTTTTTGATTCGGTAAATATAATTGTATGTAACTCCACTGAAGCTTGGAACCTAGACTCGTCCAGTTCTACATTTTTTTCGTACATCGAAATGTTGATGGCGTTAACCCGAATGTTACTGTTAGTGTGATTTCGTTCATCCCAGCTGCAGAGAGTACATAGAGCTCTACAGAGGTTTTGCTTCGGGGCTGTTGGTGGGTCGGCACACTGATTTTGCCGTCCGACCTACAGCTTTAATCAAAATGTCGAACTACTGTACCGCAGCTACAAGCATCCATGAATCAGTGACAGACTCGGATCATGATGCACCATACACATTGCATGTGTTGCAAGTTGGTGTGTGCTGATCCTTGGTACTTGTCACAGACACTAGACTCAATGCAACTTGCAAGCAAACCGTCACTGATACAACCAGGGCTTACTTGTTGCATCACTGAAGGTTTGCTTGTATCGAGTCTTGTGCCTGTGGTCCTTGTAGTCCGTTCACACCTGAGGTTGCAGGTGGCGGATTCACTTGAAATTATAATAACACAGTCTATCAGTAACACATATCAGCACAATAGTGACATCAGTATACTTGAGATTTAATACCCACAGCATGGAGGTCCCTCTCTACCTTCATGCCGACAGGTATTCTACACATAGCCCTGCAGTTGCTGATGATAGCATAGAGGTTGTTAGCTCTACCTGGTAGGGCCGGTTCTGTGTTACTAGCACAGCACTGCCACACACAGAGCTAAGAGGTAGCTGCAAACTTGTAGCTCTATTGTGAGGCAGTCGGTGAGTTTTGGTTTTTGCGACCTCGCTCACCAGTAGAGCTATAATGCCGAAGGCCCTGTAGAGTTCAAAATACATGCACCGCACATGGTGCGGCATTCTGGTGTGAAATCCCACATATTTACTTCATTTGGTCATACCGATTTATCACTACTGAAGACTAAACACTATACTACACAAACCTTGTCGTTTTTGGGGTTTGGTATTTGTTCAAACACCTTGATTGCTTCCCCATTACCAACTTCTGGCCATGGTGGCTCCCAGAAATACGAATGTCCCATGCTCAATGTTTATGGAACGCGATCAACACAGTGAAAAACAAGTTTTCATATCAGGGACCTTGATATTTTTAAAAAACATGACATGAATGTGAGAAACCATCAGTTGGTTATAAGTAGTTTCAGAGTTAAGCCCATAACTAATCCTGTGTATATTTGTACCTGTTTCATTTCGAGCATCACATGTATGAAAAGTTGGAAAGGATTTTTTCCATGTGAGGAAAGAGGTGGAACTGATTACCTTCATCATAAGAACCAAAAAAGTGAAATCAGTATTTTGGATGTTGTGGTAGAATTTCATGTATTTAACCCATACCTATTGTCACAGTCACTGTGATTTAGCAACAGGATAACATGGGCACTTGATAATGTTTGCTGGAATTGCTTCAAGTCTGGCTAGATTTTCACCAGAAAAAAGTATAGTTTAAGGTACACTGTTTAAGGTAAACTTTCCTAAATGAAACGTTTTAACCATTCACATTACGAAACAAATTACTGAACATTTTGAGATATTTGAAATTCAAAATGGCCACCATTCCTTGTGTTAACTCTCTAGGGTAAAAATAAAATTTTGGATTTTTGAAAACCGAGGACTGTTTGTGCCCCAACAAGTGGTGGATCAGAAAAGAATTGTAGAAATTTGAGAGTCCGACTGTCCGTCCCCTATGCCCGTGCTACCTTAAGTACTTCAGACTGTTCATGACACAGCTGACTTTTCACTGGTGTCTTCATGTCCACATTAGTGCCCACTGCATCAAGGTGTCAAGTTTTCGGGTATTCCAGTTTCTGGACATTACTGCCACATGATGACACTACCCCTGGTAGAGTAGAACACATGACTTTCAAAGATTTTCAACGCTGCCAAGGGTGTACAGGTGGTTTTTCTGATAACACAGACATGCCAAATCTCAGCAAGAATGTTCTGTCAGCGCTATTGAAAGATTCAGTCGCTCCACAAAAGTTTCCAATTGATGAAATTAATAGTACTAGTATTGTCTGAATATAAGTTTTTGAAAAAATGCAGGCCTTTGAAAAGATGCTTGTTAATCAGAAATAAGTGTTTCATTACTGGTGAATGGCCATGAGATATATTATATACATGTAAATGGAAAAGGAGTGACAATGAAAATTTGTTTTACTCTTTACGATTGCAACAAAAGATTAACAGAAGATTTAATTTGCTTTCCAGAACAAAGACACAGTAATATTTAAAACATTTGTAGTAGATTTTGCATTGATGAACAGGGATGGGAATGTTCATCTGTTGTTGTCATAAAATGATGGTATCAGATATACATACTATGGTAAACTCAACTGTCTTTGTACATATGCAATACATGTACAGCCATTTCAAGATCATTTCAATGTCAATATCATTATTTTGTAAAGACAACACTATGATCATGCTACTGCAGCAAAGTTTGCACAAGTTGTTGCAATATCGACCACTGACATTGATACTTTCCTCACCATTGCAGTAACCAAACAATATACACGGCAAGACAACAGACCTTACAGGAACAGTAATGTAAATGAACAGAAGGAGATTGCAAACAGACACTACCCATTTCATCAAGGAAAGATACGAAGACACTGCTTTAGTGATCTACAACAAACAGCTGAGATCAGACCGCCCTGACTCTCCTAAATCCGTCCAATCGGAGACAAAACAGAGGGACACTTACCGTTACAGTCATTATGGTAATGAAGCAGTCGTGGTGAAGAGAGAAGGAAATGTTTTAGTCAAGAAAGATCCACACGCAGTTCAGTCTCAGTTGTGCATAGTTATGTGATGGTCTGATGTATGGATAAACTTTGACAGATACCTCAGATTGCCAAAAACACTGGCAGCAAGAAAATCCCAGATAATGCAAGTATCTTCTGTCAACTGATGTACTTAGAAAGGGAATTGATAGACTGCTCAGACACAATCTCCAGCATTCTCTGATACTTCTGCTGAAAGAATAATAATAATATTTCTGCTTGTGCAGAAAGAAGATTAATAATATTTCTGCTTGTACTATCTGTTCCGGCCTTCTACATAAAATCTTCATATTCTTTGTATTTTTGTGTTAAATCTGCATTTTCAAAGTCTAATATTTGTATATTCCATCTGAAAACATATAAAAAGACATCCACTGTTTATTTCAAGATATAATTCAAGTGGCAATTTAACGAAATTGTCACTTCTATATCCAGGGATTGTGTAATCACTTTGATTTGAAACAGTGATATTATATACTTAGGTTTGGAAATCGTTGGTAGTATTAATTTGACGAACTGCCTCTTGGTCGATGACTATACAAATATCCAACCTTTGTAATACACTTTCTGTTTATGTCAGGTTCAACACTTCGCTTATCCAGGGTTTACCATTCCATATTATACCAAATCCACATGAAATCCTCTTCATTGTTTTGCACATAGAATTATGAAATTTGTTTTCTGTGATGTGTTGTGCTCTATTTATTATCAAAGTCATCACAGAGGAGCTTGTACCTGCAAACTGAAATACCAAACAATGCTTCATTGCTAGGGACAGTCAGATCTTGCCGACTGGTATTGTAGTGCTTTGGTAGGATTGAAACAATTGTATTTGTTACATGGTTACCCAATCACATGATGGGTGATTCCACTTGAAAATAAGGGTAAAGAGGGTTCTGGTGGTCACTCTAATAGACACTAGGTTCTGTGCCCCAACATATTTGTACAGTTGACCCATCCATTAATGTATCATTGGCAACAATACCTGTGCCGTCCAAACTTCCCTTCCATAACAAGGAGTTCTTGCACATTTTTAAATTGAAACCAGGGTGAAAGCCATTTTATTTAATTTATTGTAACACACTACGTAAATTGTATATAGAAATATATTTTATGAACAAAACAAAAGTGGCTTTTAATAAGAGTATTAGTCTAATAAATTGCCCACTTAGGTTTTAGTATGGTTGCTTTTTCATATTTATTGATTCTTTGAATGTGCTGCTTGTAATATAAGATAGTTTTATCATGCGTTACGGTTTGCTGTCGTCAGATATGTAAAGAACTTAAATGAAGCTTTAATGTACTTAAACGTTTCACGCAACTGTGATAATTCCGTACTTCTCTAAGTACAGCAGACTGAATGATTCAGTGGTAGAGTGGCATAGTAGGGTTTTCCATGAGGGGATTTCGAAGGGTGGATCACACCTGTTATTTTGGAAAAATCATAGGTAAACGATTACACAAAAGAAATAATTTGCACAACAAGAGTACATGCAGTTTAGGTATTGTTCTGTAAATTAGAAACCTACCCTTCTGTTTTGCCAAGGTATGGAGAAAATTGCAAATAGCTTACTATTAAAAGCTGCCATGAAACAAATGAAGAGAGTGACTTTAAATCCTAATTTAGGTTTTTGTCTTCTCACATGAAAGTTAGTCACTGGATAGTCACATTTGGAAAATCATCAATGGTGTGTCAGATGGTACCCTTTTTTGTGTTAGGTACCCAATGAAGCAAAGTTCATTTAGATCATTGACAGTAGAGCAAGACAGCTTTGAAATAATCATGTCAGTAAATTTAAATGTGTGCTGTTACTTTGAATTGCCAAAGAATTCTGCAATTTTGTGTGTTTCATTGAATTACACTGATTATAGACAAAATAAGAATTTTTTTAAATTTTTTTATTAACAAAATAAGAATTTTTTTTATGAACAAAATAAGAATTTATAAGGGAAACAGTCCTCGGAACTGTGCCAGTGTAAGTTTCTTGTTAACAAACAATGTATTTCATGCATGATAACTAGATGCACCTCATCATCATAGCTCGAACATTTAAATTATAATGATACCATGTAGATTATGACAGACATGTTTTAACTTTCATCAATCACCATCGTACGTTGGATACAGTGTTGCCACTGGTCATATGGGTCCCATACGACCTTTGAGTGCAGTTCCGATGACTGTATCCCTTTAAAGAGAAAGCCACAAGGTGAAAGTTTAATATCCTCTTTCAATTCATAAATCCTGTCATTATTTTGTATTTTGTTGTATTGCGATTTATCGATATATAAGTATTGGTGTATGCACCTTGATTGTATTAAAAAGCAGATCTTGCCAGAAGTAACCTGTATTTCTTTATAGTTCTTAGCTCAAACATAACCTACAGTCACATGAATTGTGAAGGGTAGCATAGTTTTGAAGGAAGGAATTACTTGGTTATCAAGAATGTATCCCAAATTCAGGAAGTCACATTCAAATCCAAACTGCACAAATTCATACCAGCTGTAAGACTTTCAACTTGTCAGCATAAATACCTATATATGAAAGTCTAAAGAGTGGCTTGCATAGTATAAAATGTGACTCAAATACTACTGTAACCCGTATTTTAGTTTTATGTTGAAGATACCCCATGAGAGTGGGATCAGCTTAAAATCATTGGCTTCAGGGTCTGTTTACTCCTGGAAAGTCTATGAAAGTCCTTGAATTTCAAGGTCTTCTGGAAAGTGCTGGAAAAGTCCTCAAGAATGAAAGTGTGTCTTGGAAAACCCTGGAAAACTGATAATCCACCAAAAATTTTCAAAAATGACAAGCTGATCAGGTGTATGATATACCAGTATTTTGGACCTCAAAAAGTCCTTGAAAATTGCTGAAAAAGTCATTTAGTGTCTGGACCCTGGACTTATAATCCAGATCTTTTTAAATTCAAATTCTTTCCTCAATATGGTTTTTGATACTTTTGAATCTTGTTTGCTGGCGCTGCCTTCACAATCATACAAAGGTCCTAGAATTCTCACACCTGTGTATTTTGTTTCATCCATGCTATTGATACCATGCAAATCTACCCGTAGTGTCAATCCAGTCTGCGATCATTGCCTTCCTAGATTTCTGACCTGTCAGATTGTTTATAACTTTTTAATATGGTTATTTGTAATTAAACATTTTGACAAAATGTTCTGTCAGTATCCGCATTTTTTATTGTGATAAACTCCTCTGTTCATTGTTATTGAATACAGGTTTTACTTCTGAACACTACCACAAGCCATACACAATATACACAGCATACAACACACAGTACATACATACATTACTAGTACACACAATACATCATCTGGTTGCCACATATAATCAACCAATCAACCTACATGGTACACAGAGTTCTGCAAATCATCAGATATTCTGGTGAATGAAATGAATCATCAAGGTAGAGCCGTTGGATTACACAGTTATTGTGAAAAATATGGCTGAAAATGTCCAACTAAATGACTATTGTGTAGAACAACTGAAGCTGACTACCACGTAAGTTATTCCTTGCAACACAATTGCAGTAAACTCATACATGGCTGACCAACCAATTGTACCACACAAGCAGTCCAAACTACAGCACACACACATACTTCAAATTGGAATTGACTTTGATGCTGTGACAAGACAATCAAAACTCTCCAAACTCACTTGTACGCCATATATACAAACTATTGATAACCAGCAAGCAACAAAAACCAACCAGATTATTCCTTTGTAATTGTTCATTTTTATTGACTTTTTTGCATTCATTCAAGGGATTCCCTGTACAAAACAGATATCAGTTACCAATTTGTTACAACAATTTGTAGACATAAATACCACAAAGCAACAAAGCCTTAATATGGTAGGTTCTGTACCTGCAGTGTATTACTACTAAGCACACAAGATTTTCTCAACTAATAAATACCCTTACATGGACTCCCTTCTCTGTATCAGAACCCCTCTCCAAAGTGTGTACAACCTTTCATTGTGCATCAGGGTACTTTTTCAAAAACATGACCACATTTCTATAAATTAAAGTACAAAAGCTCATCATTTATATCACTGAAAGTTCAATTCAAGGGAAAAAAACTGAATTGCCAAGACAGAGCAGTGAATGGCATAACATAGGACATAGCCATTTTTTAGGTTGGACAATACATAATCATTTGATATTTTGATGGCCCTGCACTAAAACATCAGAGTTGCGGGGATTAAATTATCATGTTTACATATATTATAAATTTAATTACATCATCAACGTGATGGGTAATAATAGTAACTTTGATGAGCAGTTTTCTTTATAGTTTAAACTCTGTACATTCAAAAAGCATGCCTAGGATCTCAGTAACTTGTGCATATCAGCATAAGTAGAACTAATGAATCACTTTGAAAGGAAACAATTCAAACGTGTAAATTATGCTTTTCAACAAAGAGTCAGCAATAAGGTTTTGGAATATAAGGGTAAAATGTGCTACAATTGTTTTATGTTCAGTGAAATAATTTGCACAATTTTGATCTTTTCACAGTCCTTCAAAAACACTACACAGATTCATACTGAAATTATTTACTTTTGTATAAAATAATCTTTAGACTGTGAAAAGTGTTAAACCTGTTTCAAAATAAATATGTCTATGACCGTGGAAAAAGTGCACTGCATCAGTATGGATCACTTTCAAGACGTGTGCCCTTATATTCTTTGGAAGCTAAATATGCGTATTTGATAACGAGTTGTAGACACGTCTACACTATGAATCTACCTTGCTTTGGTATGGCAAAATACAAAGTTCTTGAAATCAAAATTACTGGCCAATAAACCTTTGCCCTTACAGTTATAATAGATTTTAGTGCCACCATGAAATCCTAATGAATACCAGAAGAAGCTTGACATGAGCGATAGGCATGTAAAAATGTATCATTAACAATGATGACAAAAAGGTTACTACTGAAAAAAGTGTGTTACTGACAAACTGTGCTCATAAGAATTTGGCAATGTTTTGGATACTTTGAATTTCGGACTTTGTTCTGATAGTATTTCAGCTTTTGTAGCAGTCATAACTACTTCATGTCTCAAGGAAGATTGAACCACTACACAAGGATATGTGACAGCTCTACAGAAGACATTGTCAAAATATTTTACATAATTGTCAAGAGTACATCCCATATAGGAACAATTAAGATTGACACCATGTTGGCTTTCTGTGTACCATTCACAGCATTTACTATTACATTTCTCATTTCAGGTAACACTCACAAGTTTAAACAAAGGCATGTGATGATTGCACCACAATATGTGAAATTTGACAAGAAATCTATGGGCAGTTAGGTGTGAAGTGCTTATCAAATGACAAGGGGCTGGTAGTAAGCCAGAAATGTAGCCTCATGTGATATTTAAGCAATAAAGCAAACCCAGAGATGGTATAACCGTGAGATATTGACCAGTTCATGACATATATGCACAAGCGATAGCGAGTGCATATATGAAGTGAACTGGTCAAAATCGAGTGGTATACCATCGCTTGGTGTGATTTATTGCTATTATATCATAACAGTATATTGAAATTCTGGCGTGGAACGTCAAAACAGATTTTTGCTCAAGCTAAGAGCTCGTGCGTATGCCAGCTGTGGTATATCGCCAACATACCACGGTTCTTTTCACGTCTCGGCCAATCAGATAGCTGTATTTGCACCATCAATATACTGGTATGATATAATTTCAGTTAAACCAAAGTTGCATATAATGTCAAGAAACACATGTCATTTGCCTCCAGAGGGCCAAAGTGTAATACTAGAATCATGATAATGATAACGTTCTTATTGATAAATTCTAAAAGTGATGTTAAT
>LD347265.1:85613-96908 GCA_001465055.1 Ptychodera flava
GTTTTGATGTATAAGATAAATAATAATTTAACTCCTCCCTATGTTAATATGTCCACTAGAATAGATCAAATCCCTAGTTATAGGACTAGGGCAAATGACAGAGGAGACTTTTACCACAATGACTCTCACAGAAACTCCTAGAAATACATTGCAGTCAATATTTGGAATATGATTCCTACTTACATAAGAGAGCTGGAATCTCTGAATAGTTTTAAACGGGCATATGCCCGCCATGTCTTGGATGTTTTGTTATACTGTATTGTATTTCCTTTTACTTATTGTACTGCGAGTAATTTCTCAGCCTTGTTCTGTTTTTGTCAATTTCGAGTTTTTTATATCAATTTCGATTTAGATGTACTTTTAGAGATTATTTTTTGGCTCCATGAAAAACAGCTACTACTTTGTAAAGAGCTGACGGGAATCCATTAAAGAATAGATTAGAATAGAATAGAATAAACCCTCCCGTTATTAGAGAAAAGCTGTTGTTTACGACTTGTCGAGTTGAAATAATTGGCAAACTCCAGACGCCACTTTCATTCTAAGGAGGTTTGAAATGACGTGATATCTGAAGAATATCTAAAGTTGGAGCTGGGCAGAGCAGAGTCGGCGCACTCGAAAACTGATCCTATTCCAGTCAGCACGACAGAATCAACAAACGATGACACAATACTTACATATCAAAGTAATTTTAGAATAGCAACTACTCAGGCTGCCTCTTAATCTATGTGCGTGGTGTCTGTTTCGTGAACATCGATCTGAAAGGTTTGGTTCTTAACCATCAGCTAAGCTCACAGGCACTCGTTGCATGGACAGTTTGCTTGTAATCCAAAGAAAGAAAGAAAGAACAAACAAACAATGAATTGATTTAAACGATGATAGAATGTAGAGCAATTACGCTATGAGGTTTTCCCATGATTTTGTTAATTTCGTTCAGACAACTTGAAGATCACGGACGTCTGTAGCCGATAACCAGAACAAGTGTGTGACTGTTGATTTTAACTTTTGCCTTATTTCATCATCTACTCTGCTCATTTGCATATTACTCGTCAGATCAATTTGATTTGGATAATCTTAAATTCACATCAAAACTGGAAGAACGAGTTTCAAACTCCTAGGGCCAATAGTTATAAAGTCTGCACTTTTTGACAATTTCACATTTATTTGCTCATTTGAGTAATCCGTCATTTATCCAAACTTGATGTGAACAAACTATGCATCTAAATACCATTGATAACATTTTGCCACATTATTACAGTCATAGCAATACAACTTTTCAAGTGTAGAATTTTTAAAGATTTAAATTACAAACGACCTCAAAAGAGGGAGAAAACTGCAGCAAGTAAAATGAATACAGTAAAAAATGGCCGACTAGCAAGAGATAAAATACATGTTAAAAGGCAGAGGATAAATACTGCAACAAGTTAAAACAAATACAGTGAAATACTAACCGACCAGCGGGAAATAAAAATCTTGCAAATCGCAGAGAATAAAAACGCAGACATTTAGGGTGTAACCCTTCGTCAGTACTAAAACTCGCTAGGAAAACGTGGAAACACAAAAGATTAAAACAGCCAATCAAATAAGAGACCGATCCAATGCAATAAAATATGTATTCATTCCGGCTGGTGCCAGAGTTCCAAGTTTAAAAATTGGGGTAGAGTCGGTGGTTGAAATGATAGCAGACACTGCCATGTCAGACCGACCGCGGTGGGGTGGTGTACAGAAATGTTTGGCCACCGGGTATGCGAGCTTGTCGTCGGTCACGGTGCGAAGGTGTTCAGCAAAGCGATCGCCTAGATGTCGCTTTGTTTCGCCAATATATAACATGCTGCAGCGTTTGCTTTTGATGCGGTAAATGATATTAGCCGACGTGCATGTGAACACGCCGGAAACATTGACTCTACCATGCGGGCCCTGAATGGAATTGGTAGTAAAGTATGTGCGGACAAGATGCTGCACCAAAGCAGTCACCGATATATCGTTTAAAGAGCTCGGGAATGTGACCAATATATTAGCATATTATCTGTTGTTCGATATAATCAACATATAAACAAGCGTAAGAAGGTCCCATGCGTGTAGCCATGGCAACACCGCGAACTTGTGCGTAAAATTCACAATTAAAGGTGAAGCAATTTAAAGTTGGCACTAATTCAGCTAAGCGAATTAAATCTGCAACACCGTACGACTATTTTACTGTATTTCTTTTAACATGTTGCAGTTTTTATCCTCTGCCTTTTAACAAGTATTTTATCTCTCGCTGGTCGGCCAATTTTTACTGTTTTAAAGATTTATTTTGTTCATTTGCATATTAGTGATCTTAACATCTTGGTATGCACATTCTTTAATCTTTTACAATAGGAATATACCTACTAAATTTCAAAGCCCTGGGACCACTTATTTTTGAGTTGTTTTGTTTTTGTTTTCTTGTTTTTAGTGTTTGCAGATACTTAAGCACAAATAACGGGTATGGATTCAGAAGTTGCAGATATGACGGGGCAAGCGTTGTTTAACTGGCATATACTGTTTAAACTGAGACTGCGTGATTGTTACGAGATTCATCCATCATATCTGAAAGCTATGTAAATAGTATCCAACCAATACGGGACTACAGTATCCTACCAATACGTGACTATGATTTTTACTGAGGGCAGTAACTCCAAAATGTTTACACCTTGTTATTGTTCTCGAAGAGAACAACAGTTTCTCCTTTTGTTGACAAATTAATCCAAGTCCAATCAAAATCCAGCTGTCTACAACAACACTATACATGACATAAATTACTGCCAGGCTGTGTTGAAAAGCAGAATGCTGTCATTTTGACATGGTTCGAGCAGAATAAGAATATATTTGCCCGACAGAAAAAACAAATGCAACGGGCTCTATCAAGTGGAGCATTCAAGATTCTTAAAATGATTGTGTTGAATTGAACAAATGGAGTTCACAACCGTTGAAAGTACGGTTACTGCTGAAACAAGCTAAGAATACTTGAAGAACTGCTTGATATTGTACGAGAATCTTATCACTGTCATCACGAGCTACTGAACACAGGTTTTAATATTGAGCCATAAATATGCGCCCTCAACGTTGAGCTGAACGCAAATTCAGTCAACAGTACAGCGAGCGACTAGATGGAAAAAATCTATGAACTGGAAACTTCTGGTTTGACCTTAAGTTAGACTGTTGTGCGTTTATGTTTCAAATTGGTTGTTTGTAGTGTCTATCCTTTATTCGTATTTTGTCTCTTTGCACATCACGGGAAATGGCAATGTTGTTGGTACATGTACTACTATAACATTAAAATAATCGACTCCTACACATTTTTGGTATCTTCTTTCTACTTTTTGTTGAGCGCAAATGATCATTAAAAATAAACTAACTGGGTGACAGCAATGAACTTGATGTTTTCCGCAACAACACTCTGCTCTGTTGGTCATTGGTGGTTTTCGAATCTAAGTACAGTGCACAGTCACCTGTGTTCTATTTCGCGCTGCGCAAAACAAAAGAGCACGCGATATCGAACTTCCAAACTAGACGTTCTGAGAGGAGTGCAACATGAGAATATTGTGAAATATGTAAACTTCTGAAGAGAAAAAAGAAAGTTATGTAGTAAATAGAAAATAATCATCGTAGATTTTAAATATGTAAGTGGTGGTTAGAAATAATGTTAATTACAGAGTGCTACATCGCGAATGCTCTTTTGTTTGCAAGGCTGGTTTTAACCCGAGTGTTCATGGGTTGAGTGGGATTAAAAATGGCGGCGGATACGTCCCTCGCATAGAGAGAGAAAAGTAGGCTTTGCGTAAGTTTACAAGCGCGGCTGAACACATCGTGTACCTAGGCGAGGTAGGTGTGCTTGAAAACGAAGATCAATGCAAGTTTTGGATTCAAAATCGGCTGTTTGCGGCGGAGAAACTGCGCACCGTATTTCCGAGGACCTACAAGCGGTTTTGTCTCTTGCAGTCAGCAAGGCTGTGGTGGGAGTCCGTATAACACGCCGGTAACTATATGATTAAAATCAGATGTAGAATACGGCGACGTCTACTCAGAGTACGTGGTATTCTATTGCTGTCGCAGAGGCGACAGCAAGAGAATACCGCGTGCGCGATATAAAGCAGACGTCGTCGCCGTACTCTACATCTGAGTCTGGGTATTATTTCCCACTCACATCCATGGCAAGGAAGAAAAGTTATTTCAGATCCCTAATTATTTTTAAAGGCCAGACAGCTCGGAATAAACATATTGGTCCTCGGAATCGACGCTTTTAGTTTAGCCGATTAAGATTTTTTTATAGGAAATGCGACAAAATACTCCCGCACTGCATTTTTTGGGAATTTCTGGCGATGGCGCCCTTCAGTTTCTCGGGTTTTCACGCCTGCGGGACTCCGAATGACAATTTTATCACCGCCGATTGGCTCTGACGACTAACACTAACGATAGTATTGACATGTTTTGAAACGGCCGTCAACTTTTCAGCAGTAATATCCAAGTTTTACTGCTTTGTAAAATGTCGCGTAAACACGTGCAAAAAGGGTAATAGAAATATAGCTGTGGGAACGCAGCTATCTATCTGTTGGCAGGGTAGCGGGTATCGCTATGCGGGTCAAAGGTCAACCCCGCCACGGATAGCTGCGGGCAAACTACCATCGAAAGTGGGTCTATTACGACGACACATCATGTATCGGAACTTTGAACGGCAAAATAAACCAAAGTGAGCTTAATTCAATAAAATGACCTTTACCTGCCTGAACTCTGATTATCGCTCATTCCCTTAGGCCTACTCCTTTTGTGAACAAAATTTCTGGTTCGTTTACGTAATTCGACTGATTTTCCAAGGAGTACTCCAGCAGCGAATTTTGACTTCTATTGATATGCTAATAAGGATGTCGCTCGTTCGAAAGTGAATAGCGTGACGGCCGGTCACCGGTGACGGCCGGTCGGCCGTGGCGGGGTTGACCTTTGACCCGCGTAGCGATGCCCGCTACCCCGCCAACAGATAACTGCGTTTCCACAGCTAATAGAAATATGACCGCAGCCGGACACTCAATACTCTTCTGATCCAGGGCATGCAGTAGCGGTTCCTATGTCAGCTATAGGCCTACTGTACGATAGACCTGATCATGAATATTGATAAAAGACACCTTCGAAAGGTTTTATTTCTTATATAATAAATGCCCTATTACATATATTAGACATCTAGCCATAATTGTGAAACCCGCAGCCCGCAACCCGCAGCCCGCACTTTAGCAGATATACTTGTCACATGTGATATGTTGGAGTGGTTCAGTAAGAAAGTGTTTTTTCTCAATACGATCGCAATACTTCTAGCAGGGTACAGCAGGATTTGGAAGTTCTTTACTATTGCTGTATTTTTGTATATTTTACAAATATATGTATCGATATTTAACTTATCTAAGGGGGATCAGTCAAAATTTCAGTGTTAGAGAGGGGGTTACTCTAATTCATCATGGTTGGCGGGGGTTAGGTTACTCGAAATTTCAGAGTTTCCGGTGAAATTCCTCCGACCCACAAAGCCGTAAATAATGACGGCTTCCTTAGAGGTGTGGGTTTGAACTTAACATACTAGTAATGCTAGTAGTATGACTTTTAGTGTTCTTTTAGAATTGACAAACGGTTTTTTGTTCTGCTCAATAGATTCATATCGAAATGCCCAGTATTCATGTGTACCGGTACACAGAAAGCTTTTGAGAACGTCAGGGATGCACCATGCCGGCAATGCTTAACCGTAAATACTAGTTCTATCAACACAGTCAGTAGCATAACAAATGTTCATTTGTAGTAAAAATAATGACGTCATTATCAAATGCTACAGCTGTGTCCGTTTATTATGTGAAAATCCAGGCAAAATTGTTGTGGCATGCAGTACCAAAGGTTTGCACGCTATTCATAAATGGTTTATGCAGTCCGGGGACATGTTCAGCAATAAATCCGGCATTGTATACTGACCCACTTTATATACCATCAGCGTCACCGTAGCGACTTCAGATAGGGTCATTGCCAGGAAGCTCCTTTGAAGGTTAGGGGTGGACCACTTGATATGCTAGGGGGGGGGGTCTGGAAGTTTTTTGGGGGCATTATTTTTTTTCCACATGTTCCACTGGATGTTTTTTTTTCCTTGTGAATCCTGGCAATTTTTTTTTGCATTCTTCCTTTAAAGATTTAAATTAATTTAAAGATTTTTAATGCAGAGATGTTGCAAAATTAATCTGTTTATGATACATCAACGGACTTGTACATACTGGACAGGTGAGTTTCTTTGGCCTGAGGGGGCGGTGGATTATTTTTTGCCGACGTCAAAAAGTGGCTGACCCCCCTATTCCAACTTTCGAAAACAGGGTGACCCCCCTGCGCACGACAAAGGTAGAACAAAAAGTGGAATATAAATTGACTAGAATAATTCAGTGTGTATATATATATATATATATATATATATATATATATATATATATATATATATATATATATATATATATAATTTTTGGGTATATTTTAAACATTCAGTCATTCAGTGTTTTAATGAAATTGTTGTCATGTCAGTTGTAAGATAGGAACTTAATAGTGTCAATTCTAAAGTTTGAATATAGTATTTTGAATGAGCTGTGAATGTACGCCACTCTTTTTAAGCTCAACCACATGTCCAGAACTATTGTTAGAAAAATGTGATTGTGAAATATTAGTGCATGTTGCTTTCTAATACTTAATTCTCATAGAGTGACAGAAATTGTCAGGAACTTGTCATGCTTTTATATGAACTGCAGATTTCATAATGATTAGTACACTTTGCAAAAAGACTTTCAATATACAGACTTTAAGATATTTCTGACATATCTCTCTGATATATTAATTTACTGCGCCCGAAGGGCGCGCCGAAAAATATTAAACATCCAGTATCTCTGATATATATATATATATATATATATATATATATATATATATATATATATATATATATATATATATATATATACACACATCTGATGTATGAAAGTCATGCAGCTGAAGGGCATGCTGAAAAACATTGTTTGATACTTTAAAGAAATGCTCCCGAAGGGCGTGCCGAAAAATTTTAAACATACATATATCTTAGATATATGTATGTCTGATATATTAAAGTTTTGCACTAGGACGGGGCTATGAAAAATGTCTGATTATCATTAAGTTACGCGCCCGGAGGGCGCGCCGAAAAATGATATTGAATTATAAAATTAATGGCTAGCACGATGCATTTGATGCATTTTAGGCAAGTGTGAGCCCGCGTCGAAATTTAAAAACACACTGACCCCCGATTGGGCATTTCAAAATAGGTGACCCCTTCATCAGTAAAAAACAGGGTCACCCATGAATCCACCGGCCTCCTGGGCCGAAGAAACTGACCAGTCCCTCATTCTCGCTAATTTTTAAAAGCATGTTGTGCGAATTATCATAACCAAGCCCTCCCCCAGTATATTTGGTCACACTGAGATAAATGTTACACGTTAATTCCTATTCGATACAGTTATTTCTGCCATAGTAATGAAAAGATACTGGGCCATGCCCCAAATGAAATGGGAAAATTGGACATTTGGTATATTGGAAATTGAAAAAACGGGAATATGCATTGTTGGAAATAGAGTTTGTCAGAGGAAATTTGAATGGCCGCAAAGTGCCATCCTCAGTATACCCACCTGTACATATACAGTATACATACCTGTTTCCTACGTTTCAATCTCAGCCCGAAGATTTTAAATTTAGAGATAAGCATAAAAGTTAATAATCAAGATGATAAAACCATTTGAACATTGAAAATTAGTTCTATTTCGATTTTCTGTTTTGAAAATGCAAATTGGTTTATCAGTTGGCCAAAATGTGCCACGGATTATAATACTTGACGATGACAGTTTTGTTTTAACATCTTCTGAAATTCTGTCATTTGACTTGTCAGTGCAATCTGTCCAAGTCTCAATCATAACAGAGAAGAAACTTATTTATTGGTCAACACACAAGAGATGATATGCATGTATCTACAGAGTGTGTTCACTTATCTAAAATCAGCGAACAATTCAAAAAGGCAAATGTAACTGAAAATTAATTTCAAGAGGCTTTTGTTGGTTGTGGGTTCGAACCCGATTGTAAACTAGCCGTATTACATATCAAAGTAATTTTAGAATAGCAACTACTCAGGCTGCCTCTTAATCTATGTGCGTGGTGTCTGTTTCGTGAACATCGATCTGAAAGGTTTGGTTCTTAACCATCAGCTAAGCTCACAGGCACTCGTTGCATGGACAGTTTGCTTGTAATCCAAAGAAAGAAAGAAAGAACAAACAAACAATGAATTGATTTAAACGATGATAGAATGTAGAGCAATTACGCTATGAGGTTTTCCCATGATTTTGTTAATTTCGTTCAGACAACTTGAAGATCACGGACGTCTGTTGCCGATTACCAGAACAACCGTGTGACTGTAGAATTTCAACTATTTTGACTATTTTCTTACTCTTCTCATTTGCATATTACTCGTCAGATCAATTTGATTTGGATAATCTTAAATTCACATCAAAACTGGAAGAACAAGTTTCAAACTCCTAGGGCCAGTAATTATATAGAGTCTGCATTTTTTGATAATTTTCACATTTATTTGCTCATTTGAGTAATCCGTCATTTATCCACACTTGATGTGAACAAACTATGCACCTACCGGTAAATACCATTGATAACATTTTACCACATTATTACAGTCATAGCAATACAACTTTTCAAGTGTAGAATTTTTAAAGATCTATTTTTCTCATTTACATACTAGTGATCTTACCATCTCATTATGCACAATTAAATTTGCATTACAATAGGAATATACCTACCAAATTTGAAAGCCCCTGGACCACTTGCTTTTGAAATGTTGTTTTACAATTTGACTAAGATGCTATAAAAGAGGACTTGTGATTTTGGAAGGGTAGCTTTTCCATCTCTAGCGGTTACTTCTTGGAGCATCGTTAAAGAAATAAATATTAATATATAAATGATCAAAAAGTTTATACTTCGGTTGGTCTCTGGTATACTAGGGAGCAGGATACCATAGATCAACCGAAGTATAAACTTTTGGATGATTTATGTAAAATTTATTTCTTTAACAACGCTTCTCCTCAGGAGATTGTCACAATAACATGACAACTTTCATCAAATTAAATTTATAAGGCCAAACTACAGCACTATCAAGGTAATTGGTTTACATTTGACTCGGCCCTAGGTCTGACCAGTTTTAAGCACTGTATTACACGCTGCCCATTGCATACAGTATAAGACTAGCTTATAAACTATTTTGATCTCGACTTAATTAGAACACGGAAGGATATTATGAGTATGAAGTGGTAAACTAAAGAATGTGGAGGGTACTACAAGATCTGAATGAAGAGAAATCATTTTCTGCGTTCTCCCCACTCACCCTGATACAGCCTTTACATGTTCGGGTGAAACGTGCCCACTACTGGTGCGTACACTGCAAATGTTTGCCGAGATCTGTGACCGAGGAAAACAAACCAGTTACTTCAAAATAACCTTCTCTATGCGGTAAGAAGTCCTACATTCGCTGCTATCACAAGTTTACAAGCTTTGTGCAAGGTATATATAGACGATGCTCTACCGGTGACATCATCAATATTCCCGTTCTAGACGTGGAAAAGTCCGGTTCTAATTCACCATTACCAACAAATTGTTGAACAGGGTTTTTGCTGTTTTCTTATAGCACATGTCAGTATCGTAAATAATGTATCGTGAACCATAAACGTGTACCAATTACTGCAGTAGCAGTCTACCAGTTGTAGTTGATCGGGATTTTTATTATTACATTGTATCAGAGACAGTAGCGAATTATGATTATATGTTGAATCTATTATTAGATGTGTTTAATTGCCTATTGCGCCAAAGCAAGCAGGGGTAAGTCTGTAAATTGTGAACGCTGTTCGCCACATTATCAACGGATATAACTCTGACAAAGTCGACAACTAACGCACCAGCAAGACTCGAACACAATATGGTGATACAACCTGGCGTAAAATTATCACAGGACAAATACATGACACAGTGAAGGAGAAAAAATAATCTTTACAATAGCAGGGCTAAGATAAGACCAAGACACCCAAAGTTGGCAGTACAAATCTTTACTGACAATATGTTAGTCAAAAGTATGAAAATAAAATAAACAATAGCAAAAGGAAACCTGTACGGTGCTGAGACCAAGACATCCCTTCCCCTGCCCCACACCCCTGGGGCAGACATTTTCGCTGGCCCTATGCCCTGACCAAAGTTTTTGGTGTGCATATACTATAGCGTAATAGGGCCGAGACTGAGTCCGACACGGCATGAACCAATCAATAGCAGTTTACAGACGTTGGTTAGTAAGGTCTTGACCTAAATACTCAAGGGGAAGGTTTTTTTAATCAATGGAAATGTACAATAACTATTTGGGTAACAATCCCAAACCAAAATGGACTGGGAAAGAAAATCATTTCATCACCTTTTATAAATACCAACGACCAGGAATGAAATCTTTTTTTGGCCTTAGGGGAAAACATGTTTTAAAAATGGCGTCCTCGCACCACTTTTCAAATCGTGGCCGAACCATGAACAGATGTCTTTTTTGACCTTTTAAGCCCTTCATACTTTTCACGGAGGATGAATAGGGTGCGGCTTTGCCGGATTGTATTAAGATAACCCTGAACACATGTGGACGGCATTAACTGTTTAAACAGCCTCACCAAATATTTTTCGCCCCATGGAACAATTATACCGCTCTGCCCTTTCACCTTATCAAGGGACAACAGCTGTAACGTTCGATCGTGTTATCATCGTTTTTATCTTATGCTACAAATCATGTACTTATTGTTAGCTTGAACAGTAGGCCTATATCACGAATCTAAGGATAACACGATTGGAACTAATTTGGGATAATTGGATGCCGATTTAATCTACAAATGTAATCTCATTTGTTTTTCTTTTTACAATACACACTTGTTTTTATGAGTAATTTGTAATATTGCAACATTCAGCTATACGGCACCTAACAATTTTGAGCAATTTGAAAAATATGAAAATCCAATTATTCCAAATTAGTTCCAATTGTTGGATATGCCTTGCCGACATGATGCTTGGGTCCTGTCTACAAATTAAAGAATAATAATATTTAAGAAAACAACATATTGTAGGCTTGTAGGTATTGGCTTGTTTTTCTGTACAAATCATCACCAACGTTTAAAATTCTGACCAACAGCTATTAAGATTTTCACCAAGTATATACTTTTGCTG
>LD347266.1:50635-63285 GCA_001465055.1 Ptychodera flava
GAAAGGAAATGGTATCATTGTAAACTACCAGCCTTTGGTGTTGTCAGAGTTCATGGCCATGCTACTGCCATCAAGCTGACTGTGCCTTGAAGCATATAATGGAATCATGACATAATATTTTGGCATCAGCATGCAGTCTAGCAAGAAGGATGACAGACTATATATACCGTGGAGACGTGACGTACACTGCCTGTTGAAGCAAAAACATAGAATCCTCACCTTGGCTTCCTGTTTCTCCAAAAGTTGCTCATCTGAGCAGGATTCAAGTGAATAGAGTCACCAAAATGACTGCAATATCGGGTCGATCCATGGTCAGGACGGAGCACGCCCCTATTCCATTGCCCAATTCCAAAAAAATCAGTTTAATATCGAGCTGCTGGGTTCAGGTATTAAACTGATAAGAACAGATACTACACATGATCTTAGCCAAAAGGCTGAGAAAAAGGTTCCACTTAAATATGATCAAGATAATTCATTCATTGAATGTTGCAAACTGACTGCTATACTATTATGGTATAGAGATTCCCAATGCCTGTGCTGATGACGGCACCCTATGTAGACACCAACCTAAACAGAATAGACTGTCACAAAAGATCAAAAGACTTCAAAACAAAAGTTTACGGACAATGTATTCAACTGTCACCAAAAATTAGAAGACTTCAAAACAAGTTTACTGATGGTGTAGTGAAAAGCACAGTGTTCCACAGTGTCATTATGCATACAAGCCCATTTAACCTTTTACCTGCCAGACAGTATCACTTCCCTATCTGCCAAGTCAGTAAAGAGTGGTAATGAGACTAAACCACATGTATTTTCACCCACTTGGCTTGGTAAGTTATACCTGCTTTAGTCTGTAAAAATCTTGTTCACAGAATCTCTGTTTTCAGGAACCTTCAAACCTTCAAGTCTTTGTTAAAATGCACCACATGGGACATGTTTTGCTTCACTTTTTTTAACCAACTTGACCTGATGGTGAAATATGAACTTGACAGGAAAGGGTTAAAGGTTCTAACTATTTTTCCGTTTGTTTACTTCAGTTATATTAAATTAAATAATACAGTTGGGACTATGCCATTTATAATGACTTATTAAGTCATATACTCAATCTGATGTGTCAGGTAAAAAATTGTTTACTTTTACAATGCAGTTAAATTAAATTAAACAATACAGTGGGGACTATGTCATTTATAATGACTTCTTAATTAAGTCATGTACTCAATCTGATGTGTCAGTAAAATAATTACTTTTCTAATTCAGTTATATTTAATTAAACAATACAGCGGGGACTATGTCATTTATGATGACTTAATTAAGTCATGTACTCAATCTGTGGTGACAGTTAAATGTTTAATTTAAACAATACAGTGGCGACTATGTTATACAGTGGGGACTGTGTCATTTGTAATGACTTATTTAGTCATGTATTCAATCTGATGTGACAGTTAAATAATTTACTTTTACAATTCAGTTTTATTGAATTAAACAATACTGTGGGAACTACGTCATCTATGGTGATCTGTTAATTAAGTTAATTGAGATATGCACTCCTCAAATAGTCAACAATAGCTTGTCCACAATTTTGACAGTAACTCTTTCATGTTTTATAATAAAATGTCTGGACAAGCACCTCAGGACTCAAAACAATGCACATGTATTTGTAAAATTTTTGATGGGAACACTTACCACAGGGTAGATGTCATGAATATTCATGATAAACCCATTACCATGGACTGGAGGTTAAGGATTCACACCTCAGCTAATCCCCATTACTAGCAACAATCACTGTAATTCCGGTGCACCATAAAAATGGGAATAAACTTATGTATCTGACAGGTTTTGGTCGTGCCAATAAAATGAAAACACATAAACATGTCCTTTGACATTCACCGTATTAGCACTGCCTATTTGTCACCTCACCTTCACCAATGCAAATTGAAAAAATGAAGTGGCGAAAGAAAATCATGCGTAATTTGCCATAAAGAAGAAATTGATTTTTATCTTGACAAAATGGTAAAACAAGAATAAATTAATGGTTCTTTTTAGTCGTTTGCCGAATCTAGCTTCTATCTTGATTGCCCTTCAAAACTGAATGTACTAAGCTTCAACATTCATTGCACTGAGCTTGTGCTTTCTCAGCGATCATAAACACCCTAGCCATGTGACATAATATTTTGATGTCAGCATGCATATCATATGGACAGTCTTCCAAGAATTATGACTGACTATAAATAGCTTTAAGACGTGACATACACTGCCTGTCAAAGCAAAAACATAGAATCCTCATCTTAGCTTCCTATTTTTCTGAAAATTGCTCATCTGAGCAGGATCAAAGTGAAAAAAGTCCCATTTAAATAACTGCAATACTGCAATATCAGGACGGAGCATGCCCCTATTTCATGGCCCAATTCCAAAAATCAGTTTAATATTGAGCTGTTCAGATATTAAGCTGATAAGAACAGATATGGTACTACACATGATCTTAGCCTAAAGGCTGGGAAAAATGTCCAACTAAAATGTGATCAAGGTAGTTCATTGATCATATGTTACAAAATGGATGATATACTATAATTATGGTATAGAGGTTTTCCATGGCTGTGCTGGTTACCATACCATATGTAGACAGCAACCTAAAGAGAAATGACTGTCACCAAAGATCAAAGGACTCTGTCATTTAAGATGATTTGTTAATTATGTCATGTACTCAATCTGTTGTGTTAGTTAAATAATTGTTTACTTACCTGTTCTGTTCTGTTATATTTTATGAAACAAAACAGTGGGGACTGTGTCGTTTATAATGACTTATTGTAAGTCATGTACTCAATCTGTTGGTGCAATTAAATAATTGTTTTCCGATTCAGTTATATTAAATGAAACAATACAGTGGGGACTATGTCATCTATGGTGATTTGTAATTTTTAGAAAAATATTTATTTTGGCAGATTGGGAAAATTTTTCCATGCCAGGAAAAAAAGCAAATGTTGGAACATGAAATAAAATTGCATTTGGCATATGACTACCTGACTTCTAAGATCTAATGGTACATCTTTAATTTACATGCATGAAAAACCAAAGAATGCATGTAAATTGTCAGTTACAAGGACAAATATAGCTCCTATACATCCCATGATATTGGGGATATTAAAGAATGTGTGATGTGTAATGTTCAAGCAAATCAGTAATCAATTGGCAATGAGATGGACACTATTAGGTTGAGTGAAAAATCATCCTCTAGAGTGGCACCTATTGCAGCCCATGGTGCCTGGGACATCCGTGAAGAGTTGGACATCTGGTCCTTGGGTCCACTTGGCTTTGAGGGGGTTGGCAAAGTCATTGCAGGAAGGGAGTAGAGTCCCACTACTATTAGGTATTCTGCTGGAACTCATTGGGTAGTGTGGCTGGGCCACATAGTAGAGAAGTGTTGCTGTTACGTCACGGGGCAGATGGAACTGCTGTTTTGTGAAGGTTGTCTTTCCATCCCACCATGCTCACGTATGACCACGGGGATTATTTTGAAGGTAAGGGTTTTGCTAGTAGGTAATCCAAATTTACAATTCTGACTGAGTAGAACTACAAGGAATGTCAACTCAGGACCAAGTTGTAAAAGGACCATTAGGTCGTGGGAAGGAGTGGTCAGAAACGTAACTCATTTGTTTCATTTCAAAACAAAATGGCATGCATACTTTCTTATTCAAAATTCAGTTTTTCTGACTTACATTTGCAGACTTTCTAAAATATGGCACAGCTGTTTTAACAGTTTTTTAACCTAAATTCTAATTACCTTTTTGTAAACATTTGGCTTTTTTCTATAACATAGCATTGCTTAATATCGCATTTTTTACTGCTTTGTAAATTCTTTTTTATTTGTTGTTGACCACACCCTCCCAAAGTCTAATGGTGATGATTCTAGAAGTCAATAAAGATTATAAAGATTGTCATCATCATGTCTAACAGAACAAAGTGAAATACTCCAAGTCAGGGGTAATTGATGAGATCAACTTCATACTAACAGACAAGAAATATCAAAATTTAATAATAATTCCCAGTTATAATTTTTCTTCTTATTTCCTGCAGCCTGAGCTTATGCATTGGCTTTGATATATTTTCAACTTGTGGTTGTTGTTCCTTTTTTGGCATTGACTTCTCTCTGCGTTGATTGCTGTAATTGGATCTGTTGACTCATTGCGGTCAAATATACCGTAGGTAGATGCAGTGTTAATTGTCACTTTTGTCTTTTCTAGCCGTTACTTTATAGGACTCTTTGGTTTCTTCTCAGATTAGTGCCAGACATTTGCACAATTTGTGTGAGTGTGATACTGTATCTGCTTGCAGTATCCTGCCTGACTCTTTTAACCATTTTCTCCATCCAGTTTTATGTGGACATTGCCTCCTGGTAACACCTCTGACAGGCTTTTGGCTCCATGCCTTTGTTTGAATTCTTGTTCATACCAGTATTGTTACAATGCTCCATATTCAGTTTTATAAGCGTGGTCGAGAGCGTCATAATATGTCACCGGATGTCTTTGAAGATTTTGTGCAGATTAGGATGGTTTTTTAATGTTACTGTCGACCAGGTGCTCACCAGATGTGTTCTCTGACTGCACAGAGGGGACTGCATGCTTACCGTCTGAAAAGAGCACGCCTGTCTGACCTGGGAGATTGCTGCACAGCTAAAAACAAAGGAACTACAGCACTGAGGGAACCGATGCAAGAGTTGCAGGACTGTCAATGTTATCTGTTCAGTGTGTAAAGAAGGACAGAGGAAAAATGCTATTATAATTGTCAATGTCAAACAACCATGCCATCAAGTTGCGGACTGTGCCATGTCTACTGGATCCATCCATGCTTATCTCCGCATTGCCATGTCACATTAAAAACTGACCTGTACGTTACACCATGCTTTGCAGACTTTTTGGAATGGACTGGTCAAACGTAGTCCTTCAAGCTCTCGACCAATTGGGGTAACTTTTGTATATTTTACAAATCTTTTGTATATTTTACAATTGTACTTTATAGTAGGCTTCAAATCTTCACTGTCTGTGTCTGGTAATTTCTTCCCTACCAGTTACTGCAGGCTTTGCCTTTTGATATACTGTACAGCTCTGACCACTTCCAAGCTAGGTTTCCTACGCTTGACTTTTACTGCTATTATAAACAGTACGTACAGATTTGGCATCCCCATTGATGTGGACTCCTTCATGTTGCTGCTACTGTAGTAACATGGTACATGTAGCTTATTCATGCATGAAATATGTCATCGTGCTTTAGGATTTTCTTAGCTATGTTCACTACTCTTTTCATCTCCCCCTGGGATTGTGGGTGATGTTGACTAGATGTGGACTAGTGCATTAAAAGCCATACAAGTTGCTGAATTCTTGGAATCTGCTGATGTAAACTGTTGCCCATGTCAGAGAATATTACGGGATTTCCTGTCCAGCAAATATGTTTTGCCACATTCCAATTAAGGAAGAGCCGGTGGCACTGGACATGTGTACATAGTCTCAACACATACTGCAGTAGTCTGTGACGAGCATAAGTGTCTTGTCAATGAGCTGCATAGATCAGCAGCTATTTTTCTGCCATGGTCTCCCTGGTGATGGCATTGCCATCATCGACTCTATCCACTTTGTCGGTCTATCTTCCTTTTGATATAGTAGTGATGCCTGGGCTCCACAATGCCTGCATTGCTTAATTGTTCAAGGCAGTTTAATTTGTCACAACTTGATGTTCCCCTTAAATTTTTTATCAGGACCTGTTCTCTTATCACGGTTGCTATGACAATTCTGTCCTAATGGATGAATTTTCCATCACACAATGAAGGCTGCTCTCTCAGCTGTTCATTGCCCATTGTTGCTGATTTTGTCCATCGTGTCCTTGTTCCTGGTTCCATCACTTCAATGTTGTCAACATGTCTCATTTCTTCTTCTGTATCTGGTGCTCTGGATCCTGTCATGCTTTGTCAACTCTGCAGCCTGTCCAGGCCCTCTAATGTGTATTGGGCTAGCTCATTGTCTTCCACTATTATATAAAGGAAATTACAGCTAATAGCAAATCATGTTGTCTACAGTTAAAGAATTTTAACCTGTATCCCAGAAAGCATCAATGAATGCATTCAGTTGGTTCGTTGGCCTGGAGAAATTTTCTGGTAGGTGGACTCCCTTGCAGCTGGGCCCTGTAATTAATGTAATTAATGGTGCACTGCAAATACCTCTCTCCTTTCACTTCTTCATTAAGTTTGGTGAGATCCATGGTAATTCTAACTTTTCCCTTCTGATTGTGTCCCACTGACATTGGCACACACCTCTCAATCTGTGCATTCCTCCTCCTATGGAGGATATGGTAGAGATGGAGCCATATAGTAACAACATATCATGTTTACACAAATGATATGTGACAACATTCATAACTTTGACTAATAAAGTGATTCAGTAGCTTCACTGGATTACTTTTGATTTTGACACTGTTGGACCATTCTTGATGGGTGTAGCATGCTAGTAGGGTACACTTACCCATTCCGAATGCCCGCTGGTACCACCACATATTTCTTATATGGTCTGTGTGGTTCAAGATGTTTATGCGACCTGGGAATTCTATTACCTTGAATGGTTTGGATTTTTGGGTTTGTTGTGACGTCACATTGTGTTTGAAAGTATTGGAATTGGAACGCGCCTTGTTGCATGGACACTTTATGGTGTATGCATGTTGACACCATATGACTTGGCGTCATCTTTCATGAGGCTTACTGGCTTCCTATAGGCTTGTGTATTCAAACTTCTTTGCCTTACAACTCTGTTGGTCGCCTTTTCAGAATACATTGTTGTTTCTATATACAGCCTTGTCTACTGTCTTCTATAGAGTTGTGTTAATAGATAAACTGATGGTGGTACCCATCAACATGGTAGTCGTACCGTGGCAACTCATTCTATATCTTCAGATGCTTTCCTGTAGGATGATTGGAATGATTTTGAAATTTCCAGGTGGTTTTACTGGGCATCGTTCCAACTTTATTCTCAGAATGTTCTTATGCGGACACTTTTGTCCTTCATCCTTTATCTTTGGTATGTATACACTTCACATCAATCCTGATTAACTGGGATCAAAGTGTCACTTAAAAAATGTTGTAAAAATATTCCATGTCCACCCAAGGCTTCAAGTACCCCGGTACTTCACTTTGTTGTGAAAGACTTTTCATAGTCAGCTCTCTTTTATGTGATACTTATACACTCTTTTTAATTTCTTTGTCCGTTTTTGGCAATATTTAGTGTAATGTTTGTGCCTTTCCTATGATGATTACTTTTTGTTTTCATAAATTGATAATTGAAATGATATTTTTGAATGTTTCTAACTTTCAATTTGAAATGATATTTTTGAAATATATTTCATAAGTTGATAATTGATAAATTGAAATGTTACATTAAAAAACTTAAGTGGATGTGATTAATTTTGTTGTGTTTTCATTTTCCCCTTTAGCCAAACTTTCTCAATCACCAGGCAACAGTTTGTATCAAGTTTTGATATCTTGCAGAGATATTCTATGTGGAAATACAACTATAACGTTGGAAGGAAGTACTTCAATTTTAACCCCAATCATTGCCTGTTGAATTTAGGAATGTACCAAACTTCACAAAAGGACAGAATGTCTTAGAAAATCAATTGCATTGACATCAGTGGTTTGTGTATTGCATGCATTCGAGAAGCAGTAAGAGCAAGCAGTGACCTGGAGTGATATGCCATCATGGTCAAGAGATGTTCCTTAACCCTTTTCTTGCCAGACAGTATCATTTCCCCTTCAGCCAAGTCAGTAAAAGTGGTATTGAGCCAAAATATGACATATTTTCACCCACTTGGCTTGGTCTGTTATAGCATCTTCAGTTCAAAAAAATCAAGTTTACAGTATTTATGTTTTCAACAGCCTTCAAATGTACAGTAATTATGTTAAAATACACCATATGGAATATGTTGTGTTTCACTAATTTAAACCATCTTGACCTAATGGTGAAATATGGACTTGGCAGGAAAAAGGTTAAAGAAATTTCCAAATGATACACCAGTTTCAATATCGATTGTGGAGTCTGTGAACACCTATGGTACACAACATAGACCTTAATTGCACTAGGTTACATAGATGTGAATCAACGATTTAGATGGCTGTCTGAGCATTGCAGATATGATTGTCAAGTTGTGGATGATTTATGAAGTTTTTTAACTTGTGTATGGAAAGTGTTCTCTCACACTAGAGTTCCTCTCAAAATCTGAGATGTCCGCCATGTTTATCGAGCCAACTGGGCACACACAGGACTGAAAGCACACCCAGTCTAGAATATTTAAATTTGCCTTCACCAGAGATTAGTTTGGCTATTTGTCAGACTCCCTAGCTAGGTTATTGTTAGCCATGAAGTGCAACAATGTCTGTGCAAAACATATTAGCACTCAAAATTGCCTAGTCTATCATTTCCAGTGCTTTACAGATCAGGTGATTCTAATTTCTAAAAGTGAAATTCTGTGTTTAATCTCAATTATTCTTCAATAAATTTTAGACTCAGCCTCAGGGATTTACTCCAATTATTCATATTCTATGAAATTCACATAAACGTGTTCACCAGAGTGGTAATGAAAAGTCATGAATGTGTCAAGGACACATCAAATTCATCCCATAGTGTTGAAATTGACCTATTCAATCTATGCATTTAAATTGGTCACTGCCTGTATCTTTCTACTCTGTATATACACACTATACATTGTATTCTTGATGCTACAAACTTTAAACAAGAAATATAAAACTCACACCATGATGTTACACAGTCAGAGCAATTTCGCATGACATTTTCCCATACCGATTCATGATTGCTGTTTGTGCAAATGAGGTTTAATCTGTGATATCAAGGCGTGAATATCAATATGTATGCATTGATTTTGAACTTGACACCAAAAGTATGTCTGATCATTGAGTGGTCAAATAGGCTGTTCCAACTGTCACAAGTACCCCTCTGGTGAATTTCCGGCCTTCAACAAAACAACCTAACACATCATCACACATAGGTATACATGTAGATGTGTTGTATAAACTCGAAGGGCAGACACAGACCAGCAGAAGAAAATCCAAATATATCAAAGTAAAATTCTCACACATGGGCAAGGCGTAACCTGGAATGACCAGAAACAAGCCTGAAGCAGTATGGACTGCTTGGGAAAAGAATTGCCAACGTTATCATTTTTTAACATGTATAAAATTACCTTATACTGCTTTCAGTAAAAAACTTGTTTCTTGGTCAGATAATCTGTGCCTACTGTACAATAGCTGGTGAGGGAGGAATGTCCAAACAAAGTCTATGAATACTGTAGGCACTGCTGAGCTTGGAGATTTCCACTTAAAAAGGTACCTTTAATGTCAACCTTAATACAAGCTCTTTCATGTTTTCTTCTTGAGGAAAGTCAGCTTTCTTTACATTGGCTTGTAAGCACATCCATCCACAGGGCACATCCCAAGGACACTTTTAATCTCGTGAATATGTTGTTTAATCACATAGAGGTGGCTATCAAGATTGCACAAAAATGATGTCAATTAAGGGTCAAAAATACTGAAATCCAATCCTGTTGTTGCTGGCAGTAAAATTATGAAAATAAACTGAAAGTTTGAAACTTTCAAGTTGAAAAATGTGACTTTACTATAAACATTTCCCCTGGCAGTGATTAGGCCACGTAGGACCAGAATTCTCTGATCATGACACATTCCATGACTGTGACTGCAATCAGCACTAATTAATCTTGTGAATTAAGTTGGCCAGAGTTTGTCAAAACTCAGACAACTACCACAGATTGTTACAGGTCATAATGAATGTAAAATGGTGTCATACTTTCTCGGTCTCCCTTGTGGCAAGATATTTTCGATTGCCCAAAGATTTTATTTTGACAAAGAGTCAACCAGTATAGCTTCAGTTGCCCTCATTCATTGTCACTTAAAGCCCCAATCATAGCTGCCAATGTGTAATAAACTGATCTCAAAATATCCTCAGTTTTACAAGAGTTTGAATAAGACCCATTCAAGACTGTAAAAGTGTATAGCACTGTCATGAGTATCAAAAAGTTGCATGTAAATTCAAACGTTATAACTTTATTTAAGATTTCCCGCCATTTTCAAAAACCGGTCATGTGAAAAGAAAATAAAGCAAAATGTTGGCCATTGTGTGTCATGAGGGGCTTTCAAGTAAATGGCATCATGCTTGTTTCTTTTATGATCAAGATGTGTATGTGCAGGAAATACTGCATTTTTGTACTTTTCTGTGGGGGCGCCATTTTATGATTGTGCAGGCACCCGTTTATTATTCGACCTTTTAAAATGTGTCGGCATGGTCCAAATCAGCAAGCAGTGATACTTCTATGTCCTTCAGTTAGCGCATTGACACAAACCAACTTTGGTTTTAAAATATAATGATTAAAACAATGCATAAAATTTGAAGCTGTTGGGGCTTTAATGCTGTCTATATCTTTTGTACAGGTAGTGAACAAGTGATTTTACTCGGCTTTTTTAAAAGTAAGTCACCGGTCATTTCAGAATGACTCTGCACAAGGATTACATACAGTGTACGCCCATGGCCTCATACTATGTGAATTGATCTAGTACTATTGTGATCGCACTCAGTTCTCCTGCCGTAAATGTTTTCAACTTTATATGTTAGTAAAGCATAGCTAAATCATACAAGTCCAATCTCTCCTCATCTTTTAGTTAATAGGTTACATGAGGTGCTTTCAATTACTTTGAAGGGCAAAATCCGGATTAGCTGTCAGGGGAATTGTGTTTGCAGACACACTGTTTGCACAGTGTGTCCAACCTTAAACAGTTAGTATAATAATGATAGTCGAAATTGTTTGCACCAAGAGCTGATGATGAAACCACAGCACTTGAATGTGTACAAAAAATGTGTTTGTGATATTCAAAATTGGATGTTGAAACATAGGTTGAAACTTAATGATAACAAACTGAACAGAAGTTGTGATTTTATGTACCAAACAGCAGCTCGCAAAATTAACTTGTGACTATGTTCAAATTGGTAATGACAGAATCAAAATTGTTAACAAGATTCGTAATTTAGAAGGATATCTTGATTCGACCTTGTCAACTGAGCACCATGTCAACCAGATTTGTAAAAAAGCGAGTCACGTATATACAACCTCCCACGTATTCATCATTATTTGAATCAAGACACTACTGAAATTCTTGTTCATGCTCTCATTAGCGCCCACCTCGACTACGCCAATTCAATGTTATATGGCGTGCCAAATCAGCATTTTAATAAATTACAACGTGTTCAAAATGTTGCAGCAAGAGTGATAATGCATCTGAGAAAGTATGATGGTGTGACTGACTCACTGATCCAACTTTACTGGCTTCCAGTAAAGGCCAGGGTTTATTTCAAAATTATCTTGCAGGTCTTCAAGGCTCTAAATGGTATGGCACCACAGTGTATTTGTGACTTGGTAGAAAGAGTCAGCGTTAATAGGTATAATCTGCGGATAATTTCCAGTATGAATCTTGTAGTACCAAGATCTTTCAATAAGTATAATGATCGAGCATTTGCAGTTTGTGATCCAAGGTTATGGAACTCACTCACACTTGAATTAAAGTGCATAACAGAAATTCAACTTTTTAAATCAAAATTAAAAACATTTCTTTTTAAACAATTTTATCAACTGCACTGATTACTTTTTAATATTATTGGACATTTAATGAGATTTTAGTTAAATCTTGTTTTGTATTCTTTATTCAATGCATACTTTTTATTGTTTTACTTGATGTAAAGCGCTTTTGAATATTTTATTGTAGAAAAAGCGCTATAGAAATATATTAAACATTAAACATTAAACATATTGCATCAATAATAGACATAGTGGATCGGCTGAGTTCAGCCTATATATGGCTATTCCACTAGGTTCAAATAAGCGTGGGAAAATATTTGAATGCGTAAACTGGCCAACTTCTGTTTACCATGTCAGGCTAATCTGATCAGTGCCTTTACATTTTGGCCGTTGTGTAACAACACTGCCACTGTACAGTGGTGGCTATGATATTCTGGAAAATGAAACATTATAGACAAAGTATTTTTTTTCCAAGCATAAATTGGCTATCACCTGTCCTGATGATATCTACACCACTGCAACCGGAAAGCTGGTTGATGTCCATGTGGACAACAACAGTAGTTGCTGAAATAGTATGCTCATCACATGTCATGGATCAAAGTTACTACATATTCAACCAAAACTTAGCATTTGTGTAAAAGTTGACTTTGTGCTATTCGACAGCCGTACTATAACTGCTGATATATGGCTGTAACCTTGTTTGAAGAAAAAGATGCAAAAATAATTCTCCTGAGGAAACCAAAACAAAGAGACGTAAATGAAAAATAACGTTTGGATATGCTAAGTGAGATATATTAAAATTGCCTGCTGTTGAGTAGTTATTCTCCTTAAATAAATATTAAATATGCAAAAATAGTATAAAATATACTTGAGATGGCACCAAACCCTCACAACAAATTGGTATCTTGATACTTTGGCATGAATGAAATGTTGTCCTTGAGCAATTATGCCACTTGGAGTTCTCTTTCCTTCTCCTCTACCCAGTGGAAATAAGGTTACTTCAAGGTTCGTGTATTAGG
>LD347266.1:63297-74063 GCA_001465055.1 Ptychodera flava
GGGGGGGTCGGAGGAATTTTATCGGTAACTCTGAAATTTTGAGTAACTCCCCTGCCAACCATGATGAATTTGAGTAACCTTCCTTAAACTCCGAAATTTGGACTGACCCCACTTTAAACAGGAACTTCCAGGACCGTGGGCGCACAATAGGGGGATTACTGATAACGCAGCCATTTACATACACTGGGCGGGAGTTTTTGAAGTTTTATAGCATCGCTTTGACCGTGTAATAAATTTGAATAATCATGATCGGCACTTACGTGACATATGCAAAGAGGGGTCAAATGGTCCTACAGGGAACACATTTTGAAACATACGTTCTCCGACAAAAGACGGAACATTTTTTCAGTTTATTTTTGACTCAAGTTTAGTCGCTATATATTCACAGACATCATATGCAAGATTCAATGACAATGAACACCTGAAACATGACAAAATCATGGGATTCTGGGACCAAACACGGCACGTCTGATCAGTAGCGTAGCTTTTTATATTTGTATGGATTTACGATAAGCTGGCTTTTATAGGGGAAGTTCCTGTTTAAAAAGTTAAAGGTATGCAATCACCTGAACTCTAAATATGCCCCCATATGGTCTAAGGGGCGTTCCTTGGTATTCAAAATGCCCATGTGAGGGCACTGTCTTTAAAAAGCAGCCACCCGCTTAAAATCTGCGATTGGTTAGATTTTCTCTTACCATGGTAACTATGGCAAAATTGGAACAGGTGACAGTATACCCACAGGGGCAGAGAAAAGTCCCCTGGGGTGGGAAGGGAGTGGTTTTTTTTTGCAACGGTTTACCTTATTTAATTTTATTAATTTTGACTGTGATATTTCAAAGAGTTCAACTCTACACCATCTGACTGCTTTGTATATTACCGACAAGTCCTTATCTCCTCTTCAACTTGTGTATAAACCACTGTAATTGCTCCGAAAACATTGCCAACTTGCTAATCTGCTGTCCGTATCAGCGGATTAATTGATTGAGTCAACACCACAGCCATCCCACACCAACCGTTGCACAAAAAAACACTCCCTTCCCACCCTAGGGGACTTTTCTCTGCCCCCTGTGGTATACCTTTAATACTGATACATGTATATGTAAAATTTACATAAATACAGCAATAGTAAAGACCTTTCAAATCCTGATGTACCCTTCTAGATTATTATCGGTTATCTCATGATGGTTGACAAAGGTGAAACCAACAAAATGAAATTCAAAGTGACAACAAAATACAGATATAAAAGCTCATGCTTTAACCAGTATCCAACCAATTAGTACTGTTTAACTCGGATGAGTATCATGACAGGGTTTCCACTAGATATGACTGGGCAGAATTTGAAAGTACAGGGGGAGAACATGCGAGAGGCTGAGGGGGAAAGTGTCAGAGGGGCTGTCCCCTATCTTGCGTGGAAAATTTTGAGAAATTGATGTGTGCAATGGTGCAGTCTGGTGCAATCTGAGATGCGATTACGATTTGTCTTTTACTAGTAAAACTGGTAGAATTACCCCAAAGGGGAGAACACGAGCGCGGGGTGTCCCCCTAGCTCGCATCAAAACTTTTGAGAAATTGATGTGTGGAATTGTAAAACCGGAGAGGTATTTCAATTTATTTCGCACAAAAAATGAGTAACCCCCTTCTACCTCTCAAAATTTTGAGTAACCCCCTTTAATTTTCAATATTTTGAGTGACCNNTAACTAATGATGGCTCCCTAATTTTGCAAATTTCATGATCCCTACATGGAAACACATTCTGTTTTTCTGCAGGAAAATGAATCTGGTTCAATATGCAAAGTTTTGTTAGAAATAATCCCCATTCAGAACATAATTTAGTACGTTTGGAGTCTGCAACAAAAGGCAATGGGGAGAAGAAAATTAAGCATCACATGTGTATGTGTGATGTATGGTAGTGTGGAAAGAACAAGAAAGCCCCTCCAAAAACAAGTCTTGAATCATTTAGAAACTATACAAAACAATGACAGCAAGACTTCTGAGTCAGAAACATATACTCTGATAAAGATGATGATGATCAAATCAAATGATTTGGTAACAAAGCAGTCTTAACCTTCCATGACACAGCTATAATTTAAACTGAATCTGAAAGAAGAGCAGGGTCTTGCAAAAAAACCCAGCTCTTTTCCATTGATGTTATTAACAACATTATTTATACAAACGGGTAATGTACTGGAAGTTGCCATTGCTTGTTTTAAATAACATCTAAATACTTCCAGCCTCTCTATCACCACAATAATCGGATACTTCTAGTATTAAGTCCTACATCAAATGACGTGAGACAACTCATACAATTGTGTGTAGAGGGGGGTGCATTATGGCAACACTCAGGTCTCAGTTTGGGCAAGGCGTCAGTTGTTATCACATTAACCTTGTCTTAGCACTAAGAGGTAAGGCTGCATTCACAAAATGGTTAGTGAGGGCTGGAGGAATTCAGGGGGGATTCAAAAAATTTTGGGGTAGTAGAGGGGGGACTTGAAAATTTTGCTCTACCTGTAGGGGCGGACTTGAAATTTTTTTTTTGTTCCCTTTTTTGTTTTTCATTTTCCAGTTTCAAGTTTTTGTAGGTAATTCAATGAAAAGTGAATACCATTTTTATGTCATCCAATTGTTGTAATGTAAGTAACAATTTAAAAAATCTAGAACCATTTTGCCACATTTAATTACAAAAAAATCTAATCATGTGTGATTGGTTGTAAAAAAACAAACTTGAGCGTAGTAACAGGGCAGAAGCTACAACTGTTGATGATTTTTGCAATATTTCTATGCAATTTATCAACTACAGTTTCTTGCTGTCTCCCTACAGCATGCTCAAACACACAATATTAAGTTAGGTGATAATGTAATTGGAGTCCAGGCTGACAGTCAGTTGTCAGTGATACAAATGCATGGTACACATACACAGGCTGTGATCGCAAGCTGGATTCTGGACAGCTCAACATGCTGTATGGAGTAGAACAAGAACACAATTGTATAAACTGGAAAAAAAATATTGCCAAAATTATGAAAGTTATTACAGCCACTCCCTACGGGCAGTGTCATTATCAGGTACAGCCCTGCTACTGCAGTGTCACTGTCACTGCATACCTGAGCAGTGACAGAGATAGTTCTGATCCTGATGTACTTGGTAGTTGTAATAAGAATTTGGGTCAAATGACGCTCATTCATGACAGTGAAACATACTTGTACACAAGATCAGGCCAGAGTCTGGAAGACAAGGAGACTTAAAAAATTATCAAAAATTTTTGAATTCTGCCATATGAGAATAAGCAAACATTAAAGAAAAAAAATGGGATCAACATGCTTGATTTTCTAAATTTTCACATTCTTGTCATAAAATAATACGAAAGTAAAACTTTGAATAGTAAAGACTAAATGAAAAAATATGTGACTAAAGTTGTCATTATTACACCCAAAATTTCAGACATTAAAACATTTATTTGATGGAATATTTTAACCTTCCAGTATTGTCAATTTTGAGTAGCATCTAATTCATATATGTCTTGTACATTTGAAACAAATTTTTGGTAGGTCACTGTGCTCAGTTTTTTTTACAATATGGCAATTAGCCGGAATTCACAATTTGCCTACTCTCTCATGATCGTCATTTTGTGTGCTCTTCGGCAGGAGCAATTAACCTGGCCAGAGTTGGATTAACTCAAGTTGGCTTAGACTGATAAATCCAGAAAGTTCACCGATGCGTTTAAATATGAATCAATTTAAGAACTTGCCTTAGGAATATTACTTTACAAACTGCTAATTACAGGTAGCATCGAACACCTGCGGGCGGAACAGCGCAATACTTGTTTATTTTTTTTTCTGTGCGTACATCCTTTACAAATATGCTGGCTTGTGATAGTTTTGGGGGACTTGAAAAATTTTAATCATATAGAGGGGGCATTTGAAAATGTTTAAGGGTATTGAGGGGGAGGATCTGAAAAAAATTAGATTTCAATCGCCATTCCTCCGACTGACCCCCCCTCCCCCACGCAATCGTTATTTGTGAACGCAGCCTAACAGGTAATTATTACCATAGTAATTATGTAGGTCCTGACAGAGGATTGGCATAAACCGAATATACATCCTGAAAAGAATGATTTTAGTGCTGGCCAGACCCATGTTGAATTCATTGTTTGTGGACAACTAGTATTATTTGTGCAATGTCACATGATATTACTTCAGACACCTTGGTATCGCTCGCAAATAAATCAAAAGAAGACACTTTGCAGTAGCTGCCTGAGTTGGGGAATTGCCTTTCCATCAACAGGATGCAAAAAAGGGAGTTCAAATCACCAAAAGAGAGTTGAGAAATTGGTTTAATTTTCTTCTAGTGCATATGTCTTGATCAATAACGTTCACATTCTCATCGTAAAATAACACAAAAGTAAAACTTTGAACAGTAAAGACTCTAATTTTATTGAAAAAAGTGAATATTTTAACTTTCAAGTGTTGTCAGTTTGTTGTAGCACCTAAGTCATATACGTCTTGTAATTACTCTCATGATCGTCATTTTGCGTGCTCTTAAGTAGGTTCCATTGAGCCGGCCGGAGTTGGATTAACTCAGGTCGGCTAGACTTACAAATCCAAAAAGTCCGCTGATGTGTTAAAAAATGAATTAATTTGAGAACTTGCCAAAGAAATATGGCTCTACAAACTGCTAATAACAGGTAGTGTTGAACATCTGTGGGCAGAACTGCCCATTACATGATCTTTTTTTCTTTGCATGCATCCCTTATAAATTATCGGCTATATAATAATTTTTTAGGAGAGCTACTTGGAACATTTTGATCATATAGATGGAGGAGACTTAATTTTTTTAGGGTATTGAGGGGAAATTTGAAAAAAATAAGATTTCAATCGCGATTCCTCCAGCCCCCCCCCCCCCTCACCGTTATTTGTGGACACAGCCTTATAAGTTACATTAGGTATTTGAATTTTATCTATACTTACTCTTCTTAAAAGTCAAAAAATTTCCATTCTTTCATTAGGTGAGCATCGCTAAAATAACGCCATGGTAACCATGACAACCACATCACGGCCACACCCAGCACTGTTACAATGCAAACAACCTGATTCGGGTATCTGGATGTATTATGTTAAGGTCTGCAAAAATCTTTTGGGGAGGGTTTTGATACCTGGTCCATTGACCATCGGCAGGTATAATGGACTTTGAATCTAGAGCTTTCAAAGCAATCATACGTTAAATCTCTTCCCTCCATTGTATGCTCTGTCTTGAATTAGAATGATCGGTTGAGCGACAACAATTTAGATCAGCATCATCTGTCACATGATCCTCATGTAAACAATGATTGCAAATAACAAATCACAGCATATGTCAATATTTAGGTTGTCAGAAAAGATCATAGCGTTACGAGCTTAGATTTTTTGCAGAGAATTAATTGTGTTAAAGGCCCGCACCCTTAAGACATGTTCGCCTATGTGCAATTACTCATCAGGTTCCAGTAAGTATCCAGCATTCAGTCCTCTGATGATGGTCACACTCATGCTTGTTCAAATAAGCATACAATTTACTCAAGTAAATTAATTATTTGTTTTCTTTTATTTGTTGAAGAAAAATTCAAAACATTATTTTCTGAAGATGCATGTCTGATAGCTTTACTTTGTTTTTCAGGCCCTTAGGGGCGAACTTATTCTGGTTTGTTGAAATAATGACAATATAAAACTTGTATATATCAATAGTTTTGACGGCTTTGGTCAAAACAACTTCATGTCAAAAAGGTAATTGTCAGATTCATTGGTCATCGGATTGCAAGATATTGGCTCTGGTATTGATTGATTGACGGTTAAATATGCATTAGTAAATAGGGGGGGGGGGGGATTTTTCCGTTTTCGCAAAACAGTTAAAAAAGTACCAGTCAGAGAGTTTTTAGGTGTGATTGGAGGCTCCTTGGGCATGGGGTGGGGGGGTTTCCTGTCAGATTTGAATACTTAATTGCTTATTTTGTCCATGTTTGTCCACATAACTTCTTATCTTAATACCCTTGTCTGATAGCTTTTATATTGTAAAGAAAACGTACTTCCATTCTTATCAATATCAGATTAGCTTCGTATCATTCGTATCATCTTATTCTCATTGGCACAAAACAGTCTGCACAGGTCGCTTCACTGTTATAGAAAGGAAGTCAAGCGAATCATATAACAGGATTGGAACTAATTTGGGATAATTGGATCTTCATATGTTTCAAATTTCTCAAAAGTGTTACGTGCTGAATGTTGCAATATTACCAATTACTCATAAAAACAAGTGTTTAACTTAAAAAGAAAAGCAGATGAGCTTACATTTACAGATGAAACTGAAATTACTTCTCACTCTCCAATTATCCAAAATTAGTTCCAATCGTGTTATTGCCTTTTCCAATCAGGTGGTTTGAAATCAAATGCAACTTACGTAAAAATGCTTCCCCATGTGTGACCACAAATGGTTTTTCATACGTTAGCGACGAATGCACGACTTCGATTTTAACAACTTAACAATTTTCGAGTTGCAACTCCAATATGGCCACTGCAAATATAAGCATGGGTCCCAACGCCGAAACTTAATCTAAGACCAAATCCATAACATTTTGAAAGAAAATGTGGTACAGTAACAGAAACGCAAAACATCTCTCTGGAAATCTGATGGTATTTTTGGTAAATAAAATGCGAATAGATACAGCAAACACAACGTTCTGATGGAAAATATGCCTCTTTGCAAGTTGAGGAAAATGGTAAACGCTGGAAGGTTTGAAAAAATATTTGTCTGAAGAATAGGAAGGGACTCCGTTGAATAAAAATTTTGAATGGAAAGAAGTGGCACACTATCGAAATTACAGAAAATTGAAAAAAATATAATGTCAAATGGCGTGTTTAATCAAAAGTTAGCCTAAATAAAATTGGAACCATGGAAGCCGGCTGAATGAACGGGGTATAAGAATTAAGTGTAGAAGATGGAACAGCCACGGGTACTTTTTGTCACCAAGGTGGAAATTTTCGACAAGCGGCCAGCTGATAGACAGTTACGACGAGTTGGACTTTGCAAACGAAATTTTGAACCGAAAAATGAGATTCATTTTCTTGCCATCACGCCCATCACTTCGATACTTGCGCGACATGTTCCATTTCTATGGAAAGCCGTTCGGGACCCCCGGCGACAACTGTCATTTCCCCTTTATTAGTATGTTCACAAAATACAAAGCACAATTATACAAAACAAATAGCTTACACAGACTAAATTGTGTATTATTTATTAATTAATTAATTAATTAATTAATTTATTAATTTATTTATTTATTAGCATAAATGGATAGACCATCAACACACACCTATTAGGTAAACGCTTACCCAATCTGATTAAAATCCGATGTAGTGATTCGTTGGTCTTTAAACCTATCACTATTACGGTCTTTTTTCTGCGTTAGTGAGGGGAGGACTGTAGAAAAAAGGCCGTAAAGCGATAACATAAAAGATCAACCCATAACTACATCGGATTATAATCATATTGACGTTAGAATGTGACACGTCCACTGCTCCGCTCCGTCTTTTGTCCGCTGTTATTTCAGTTCCTTCAGTTAGTTTTAATGCGTCTATTTTTAGGCCTCGTCCATCTACACGTCTTTTTGAGTCTACGAACATTTAACTGTCAGTGCCTGAGCTGTGTTTTTGATGTGATATTAGGTTTTGGTGAAAGTTTTTTTTTTCCAGCGGGGTTTTGTGAACCAGCTGTACCTGCAATCACCTGTGTCCTTTGTTCTCACAGCGGCGTGCAACTGATCACTGTCACGTCGACAAAATCTCATGGCTGCTCCGATGCCTTGCAAGAGGATTTTCCGGCTTTACACTCGCACAACATACTAGGAGAGTTTGAGACATTTTCACACCGATGACGGAGACATTTTTTATACCTAGTATAATATTCAGTGCACTGTGAACGAACGACCATGCCGCCGTCAAATATTACTCCGGCTGTGCTCAGGAACAGCTTCACTGTGTTGGGCGTAAATGATACTGCACACTGACGGAGAAAACGAGAACCTTTATAGAAAAGTCATAACCGAAGCAGTTGAATCTGCTATAACTGAGAACACAAAAAAAGTTTCAATGCTGCCAGAAGACCCCAAACTTCCAAGTTACAACACCCGTCAAAGCAATGCGAAGACAGTTGGAGCATAGGGCCTCAGTCTCCGATGATGGTTATGATGATAGTGATGATTAAATATTTAAAATCCGATGTAGTGATTGAAAAATAAAAATATATTTGGACTCAGTAAATTTGTTGCTATTATTATTATTGCTATTATTATTATTATTATTGTTGTTGTTGTTGTTGTTGTTGTTGTTGTTGTTGATAGTATTTGCAGAAAAGAACAAAGTATGCGCTGCAAAATTCAATACAGCCTAACTTTACACCCGTTTTTTTTACAACCGTTACTCATCACAGTGGTCACAGCTGCAGTCAATGCTTCAACGAAGCAATTGTTAGACTCGTTAACTTCTGTCGAGCAAAATCGTAATGATGAACTGAAGTCTACTCAAGAGTCACATGTGAAGCTTAGGAATGAAGTACAGCTACATAAATTTGAACTGGATAAACTTGATCAGCAAAACCGAAAAGACTCCATCCGAGTACATGGTATACCAGAGTCTCCCAAAGAAGATACAAATCAACTAACTATAACCCTAGCAGCTGAAATTGGTGTGCAGCTATAGTCAGATGATATCAGTAACAGCCGCCGACTGCCAAATACGAGACGCAATGCAAGCTATAACCGATCGAGACCAAGCCCCATCATTGTCAAGTTTGTGAGAAGATATGTTAAAACGAAGCTGATGGAGAATAAACGAAAACTGAAGGACATTCCTAATAGGAAAACTGTCTATATAGAGGACGATCTGACTCCCCTGAGGAATAAAACAGTGCGCGAGCTGAAGAAATATAGCAGACTTAAAGGTAAAGTATGGACAATTAGAAGTACAATTTAATGTAAGTTGAATGAGAATGGACAAGAAAGAAAGTATGTTATCGAAAATCCGGACGATCTATTTATGTTAGGATGGCCTGAAAGTAACATTAATGAGTTAAATTTATATCTTAGAGCCTAGGACAGGCTCGAACCTTTAAAGATATCAAACGTGCAATGCAGCGTGACCATACGTATGCCAACAGCCCTCAGAGCAGAGTCAATTTCAAGAATAAACGTCTGCGGACTTCGAACAAAAATCCAGCTTGGTATCATTGGCACTTATATTTAGGACTTTGATTTCATAAGTATTAGTGAAACAAACCTGACACAATTGAGGACGATATTTTCCCTGGTTTTAAATATATTCCAATGAGGAAAAAATGTTGCCACCACAAGTATGGCGAAATTAGTGGCCTTGGCATTCTGGTACGAGATCGTCATTTCAAGCAATGTTACTATTTTTGAGAAGACATTTTCTGAAAGGATTCTTTGGATACTAGTTGACGATAATGCCTCTGGTCTTCAAATTATACTTGGGGCTGTTTATCTTCTGCATGAAGGCTCTGCTTACTACCACGAAGAAATTTTCGAACCGAAATGATACAGGACTTAAACAAGTTTAACAGCAGTTTAGATTGTCCTATCTTATTGATAGGGTACGGTATGGTAATGAATGTAATTTATAATATGTACGATAATGCCAAATTTTGTATAAAAATTGTGGCACCTTTTCAGGGTTACTCACTTGTAATGTTGATGTAAGACAAGGAGAGTATTTGTCACCCCTGTTATTTGCCATTTATCTAAATGATTTTGAATACTCAATTAGTAGAAGTTTAGGGCCTACAGAGGCTGAGACCAGCTTTCAAACGATTTTCGCTCTTTACTTAGTGACGAAGATGTTGAAGTGTTTTTGCGTTTATATGTTTTATTGTATGCTGGCGACACAATTGTACTTGCGGAATCTGCTGAAGAGTCGCAAAAAGCTCTCAATTCTCTTCATACTTATTGTAATAATTGGCATCTTACAGTTACCATTACGAAAACAAAGATGATTGTAATTTTTTCGAAGGGTAAGCTTAAGGTTAACAACAACTACAATTTTACTTTTGGTGAGGATCAAATAGAAATCTGTAGTGAGTATACATACATACATTCTGTTCTTGTGTGCTAGCGGCGCGAAAACAGAAGAGTTATTATTGTAAATGGCCAAGCACTTTAGAGTTTGAGAAGCTTTTCAACAGCAGGTATCTCCCAGAAATTTCAAGTCCAGCCAAAGTCACCAAACTTGTTATGTCTTAGTTTAATTAGTCTTTTTTATGGCTTTTGTCTTTTTTGTTCCTGAGCGCGTGTTTTTGTTTTGTTTTATTTTGTTTTTGTTTTGTTTTGTTTTTTGCTAGTCTTTCTGTATGTCCTGATCGTAGCACGTGGGTTTGCCTTTTTTGGCTTTTAAAATCTGCTTGTGTTTTATAGCAATGTTGTTTTTTTATCTGGAAATTTTACTGAGCTCTCTTAGCTCAAAAGGGGTTGTAGAGCCAATAAAGTTATTATTATTATTATTATTATTATTATTGGAAAGAGGTAGACGATAACAAAGAAGTCGCGGAATTTACACCTTTGTTCTGTTGCATGTGAAGATTTGCCTGAAGCATGAACAAATGCTTTGTTATCGACCCAATATCAGGATGTTTTGGGTGAAAAATCGGCCCATGTTTAGGCATTTTTTCGTGAAAAGGTAACCCATTCAGGGAAACGTACACCTACACCTTTTCTGTTGGGTAACATCCAACAACA
>LD347266.1:106217-118268 GCA_001465055.1 Ptychodera flava
GAGCTAGCCGACTTTTGCCCGCCACCCACTGATAGAGACACAAATTGTCCGTCAAGAAATTGCTTCCATTAGCTTTTTTCATAATCAGCACAGTCACCTGTGTTCTATTCTGCAGTGCGCCCTGATAGACGTGTGTGTGTACTTATGCCTGAGAAGACATGTACACACGTCTGTTGGGGCGCAAAGACGCAGTGCGGAATAGACCACAGATGACAGTGCAATCAGCTGGTTGTTGACGACTCCTGTGTATGGATGGTCCGTTTTCTTCGGGATAGACGCCTACTCATATTAAAGCTTTGTATATCAATAAGAACACATGACACCTGTCATGTGTGGGTCTTCGCAAAGTTTGCCCCATCACGGTCCCACTACTCTGAGTGGAGGGACGTTAGTCTGAGTGAGTGTGGTAGACTCTCACTGCCCCTTGTTTACTCGTGCGCTACGCAGCTCTATCCTCAACAATATGGTGATGCGCCTTCAACGGTCTTTCTAGCAAGCGAGGCTCACCGAGGCAACCGATGTGATTCAGTAATGTTGCCCGCCACTGCAGATCGACTGCGGGATAGATAGATCGAGCAGAAAATCGATCGATCTAGCAGACTACCCAGCCCACGCGTCCATGGGCGCCTGTGACTTTAAAGCTTTTTTAACCGTGTCTTTGTTCAGAAGCGTTGTACATCTAGTACTATTCTTTATCCGTCTCGTTCGTATGCGATAGCCAACCTGCCAGATACTGCAGATACATAAACCTTCCTTCGATGAGATTAGCATTCATTGGAGGAACTATTTTACAACAACCTACACTCGACAAACTGATGAAGATCCTGACTCCAAATGTACGAAACACTTACGGGATGCCCGGACGGGATGACAGAAGCTTTTCTGGTCACATCTCCAGCATCTCATCTGGTCGACGACTCAAAGGATGACAGAATCAGGACTGTTAGTCGGCCAATAGCGCACTCTGAAGTAAAGATAGTCGATGAAAATCTCCGTATACTTCCTATCAACAATAAAGGAGAAATCTGCATCCGTGGTCCAAATAAATTTCAGTGTTACTATGGCGATGAAGACAAGACATCTGCTGTAAAAACTCAGAGTGGATGGTTTATGACTGGAGATGTTGGGATCATGTTTGATGATGGAAGAAATCAGCACCTTGGAAGGAAAGATGATTGTACACGTATTGTAAGAAATGATTTGAAAAGCTATCCTATAGAAATACTGAGACACCTGGTCGGTCACTCCACTGTAGAAATGTGTCAAGCAGTGGCTGTCCCAGACGAGCAATTTGTTAATGAGTTTTGTCTGTGTGTTGTACTGTGTCCTGGTGTAAAATCAACGGAAGAAAAAATACTTGAAATATTGGAGGAAAAGCTTGACGATGATTATGTTCCTAAGTACTTCCTTTTTTTTGATAATTTCCCTGTAGGAATCAATGGAAAAATCGACTGCAGACAACTGGCAAAGATGGCTGTTAATAACAGATTGAAGAAACAAATCATTGTCGGTGTGCGTAACATTCTGTGAAATGCTGTGTTTTTAAAGCTAGACCCCATACTGCTTCTTGTTCGCAAGCCTCAAAGTATAAAGTTGATGCCGTTATTTTAATTCAACTGGAAATTATTGATTATCATTGAATAAAATAAGTTAGAAGTGCGCAGTCATATAAATGTTGGTTGCTGGAAGCATGAGTTTTGCCAATAATAATTCTTTATTAGTCTAGGAGAATTGTTCAAAAATGCGTAGCCGATACAGAAGAGAAAAAAAATGTCAAATGTTTATATCAACACGTCATAATCATGGTCAACGATACCTATGTGGAGGACCAACGATCAAGTGTGACATTTCGGCTTTGTAAATTGATCAGCTCTATTGCCTGTTTGTCGTTTCAACGGTTGTTAGTCGGTATAGATCTTTTAAAAGACACCATTTTGTCCAGAATCATCCAAAGCAGATACTTGGATCGAGACAGATAGGCAAAATAGATATATTGATAGCGTTGTTCATATCGCTCATCTATACAGTTTGTGTGAACATGCAAAAACTCAAGACGATGACAACTTAAGTTAAGCTGGTGTGTACAATACAGGAAATCACCTGGAAATGCTGTAGATTTACATTATCCTGGAGATCGGTATGAATTGTTCTTAAAAGGTTGTTGAAATATGCCTTTCCCTCATTGAAGTAATACACTTCCTCTGACCGTGGAGGGCAGCATACAATGACAATTAGTTTTCTTATTTCAAGGGTGCCTCAAAGAAAGGTTTCAATAAGTCGATGGATTCATGAAGTCTTGACTGCATCAGATGTTGAATCGACAGGCTAAGTTTGAAAGTCTCAATGTTACCACAGTTGTCATATTTTTGGCCAAAAAGAAATTTGTGCATATTGAATATATTCTGGTATCATCATCAACATTTAAAAAATGATGACAAACCAATAGTTGACGATGCTGTTGACTTTGCCAACAATGTAATGGAAGTTTAGACTTAACAAAATCTTTGTTGTTGAGAGTAATAGAGTATGATACTCTCATATGTCTGTTGTGCTGGCAATTATTTTCGTTCTGTGTAATTTTGACAATACACATACCATCTTGCATCATTCAAACATTGTTTCATTCACACATCTTTTGCTTTGGAATATCATGTCACGTGATTCATTGAGTGTGACGATTTAATAGAATCCCCCAATTCAACGAGACTTGCCTGTTGAAGTTTTACAAGGATTCCATGTAGTCATCATAACACGAAATGGATCATAAGCCCTCCCTATCCAACCATCATAGTGTGTTTTCTTGTTGACGTGTTCATTTCACCTTCAAAGTGTGAAGCTACGCATGCGCAGTGCCATATTTTGTGACCCCTTTCATGTTTTGTTGACTATATAATATTGAGTCGTCATGGATTTACATTTAGTTCAGCATTTGCAAGGGTTCATGAGATTGTTACAGAGATTAAACAATCATATTGTGTTCACTGCCAATGATATGGACCATCCATGATATGGACCATCCATGATATGGACCATCCGTGATATGGACCATCCATGATATGGACCATCCGTGATATGGACCATCCGTGATATGGACCATCCGTGATATGGACCATCCGTGATATGGACCATCCATGATATGGACCATCCGTGATATGGACCGTCCGTGATATGGACCGTCCATGATATGGACCAACCGTGATATGTACCATCCGTGATATGGACCGTCCATGATATGGACCATCCATGATATGGACCATCCATGATCATCTAAACAGAAAGGGTAAAGAGCCGTGATGAAGTCAAAAAAGGAGACAGAAAGAAAATCATCTGCGGTAACCGGACACTTCACTTCTGTGTATGAAATCCCTCTATTTAACGAGACTATATGTTTTGGATTAAATAAGTAGGTGAATGTCATTTCTATGTTAGATTAAGTGAAGACAGACAATTGCAGTTCTGCATGGACTAGGAGAACAAAATGCTTCTTACACGAAATTATCCTTACATTTACCGACGTATATATTAGTGCTAATAGTGGAGCTGAAGCGACATGCTATAGAAATTGCCAAATAGATAATGTTTGTACATTCACGTTAGTTTTGGAAACAAGCAGACTGAACGTGAACGTGAATATTAAAGTGAAGATATACAGCCAATTTAAGGAAAGAATCAAACAGGTTAAGTTATACCATCAGCAAATTCATAGTCGTCAGGGGGGTACTCGAAATTTCGGAGTTTCCCATGCAATTCCTCCGACACCCCCAGGCTGTAAATAATGACGGCTCCCTAAAGGGAGCTGTTGTATCTTTCACAGCGTTTTCAAGCAACATGGGATAGCCGTCCAATGCCATGGTGTGTCATTTCTAATTTATTTGGGTTTTAGTAATAAAAACACTCTATACGGAATTTTCATATACTGGATCGATTTATTTCGTCATATTTAAAAAAACAAAAAACAAAAACAACAACAAAACAGTAAAACAAAACAATCGAATATAATACACCAAATGCTAGAATTGTGTTAAACTACAGTACCGTGAAGGAAATGAAAACATAACTACATAAAAATGCAAATTGCATGTTCAAAGAAAGAGGAATATATATTTTGTCAGTTTACAGTGATTGACAACAGTTCCAGCAGCAATCAAAATGGCTAATCTGTATTACAGTGTAATTCATGTACACATGTATAAGTCAGTAATCGTTAAAAATGGGTGACAGAAAATATTGAACAAATATTCACACTGATCTTGGATACAAATTAAAATTGGTATAAAATATACATGTCTATTTCCAGGATAATAATTCTGTGTACAATTTATTACGATGAAAGAAGCACACATGGTTTGTCGCCTTTACCGGTACATATATATTGCCATTACCCATTCTGTAAAATAGTGGCTTTCTTGAAGTCATGGCGCATGATGAAAAGTTAATATCAAAGGGAAATTGAAAGTTTGACACGTGAATGGTCAAGGTCATGGTGAATCTTTCGTTTTCAAAAAAAAAAGGAAAGTGAACAGTATCTATCTATCTATCTATCTATCTATCTATCTATCTATCTATATATATATATATATATATATATATATATATATATATATATATACACACACACACATACACGAGGCCCTTTATAAATGTAACCGGTGGGGGCGCGCAGTCAACGACTCAGAGACTCTCAAGCTCCGTTAGAATTATCCACGACGGGCTACAATCAGTGTATAGAGATTGGTGATGATTGGTTATGCAATACGCGTACTGTGTGTTTCTGTGTGCTTCAATGGGTGGCATTTAGAGACTAGCCTTAAACAAGTGCTACACCGTGCTCTGTAAATACAAAATATACAGCTTTGTAAGTCTATGTTAGGTTAGGACATGGGTCATCAAAGGCTACTATTCTGACAGTTTTTCTAACAGAAGTGTACTTTTAGGCGCAGGAGAAAAAGTTGACCTCCCTTATTGAAGATCGTGATTCACGTGAGGTCGCATAAAGATTTATAAACTAGACAAAGTGTCAGTGGTCATTATTGTCTGAGTTTAAACATAGTGCCCAATTCCTTCCTCATAGTGTTGTCTCTCTGATTTCCTCTCGATCGCTATATCTTCAACGACACTGCATCGTCCTGATTGATAGCCTTATTATGAGAAGATATACTGGCATCACAGTAAATGTTTGTTCTGCAACTTCTTTGCAATGTTGATTCAATGCTATCTTGCATGTAATTGTATTATTTGTTAACGTATGTGTCTCCATTTCAAAAGCACGGTTCACAGTGTGTCACTATTCACACGATTTGTTGTCACTTTACTTCGTCTGCATCAACATGCTATTTTTGCAATTTGAATACTGCAAGATCCTGACTCAAAGTATGAACTCCGTCCACTGTATGTGCGACTCGCAGAAACATTGAAAAACAGTCAGTAAGAAAATCGTCATGTAGTTCCGTCGGTATGAATTCCAGATGTTTTAATAAGGGTACCATATAATCTGTTGGAAAGATAAGACAGAACAGATAATTATAAATTCATATAATCTACAGCAGGAAATAATACTTGCATATGCCAATTGAAATGTACTCACTTTCGTCATGTCACAATATGGCATGAAAGACAAAACTTAGTAATAGATGTATTTCAAGGTAAATAACATTTAGGTAAGGCTATATAAACACTTGATAGTAGTTTTCGCCAGATTGTGTTATCGCTGCAAAATTATTGCAATAAAAAAATAAATGGTCATGAGTCGACCACAATTTGTTATATTTTCCCCCTGTTTTGAACCTTTAATGGAAACAGCTTCAACAAACTCAAATCGTCTTTTGCACAAAACTATGTATGATACAGATCTGACAGTTTCATTGGTGATACGATCCAATTTGTCTGTCGGGTAGTTTTTTAAGATTGTTCTATATCTGACGTCATTTTTCAGATGTGGCAGTACAAATAACAATAAGATATAACTGTACTAATACCAATGTCACAAGAAGAGACTGATGTCCATTAGATATGCAGATGTCCCGATCACCTCGTGCATGCGCAGTCCGATGTACCTGTGATATATTTTTGTCAATTTGGTTTGCCATTACACAATTGAGTCAAATGTAGCGACAACTTAGCTCATATTGTTCATATAGTTAACAGCAATTGACAAAATCATAACAAGAGATTTCCGAGAATCTCTCAAATATAGGTGATTCCAATGGATTTAAGCGTGTCACCTTTGTATTTCTCTTTTGTGTCCAATGAATAAATGACCATCTCATCTTTAAGGTTCCTCGGATATTTCTTGAAACCACTTCGTGAAATCAAGGCATCAAAATCTTCTGAGCTTCTGAAGAGCGGATAGAATGTCGGTTGAAAATCCTAGATTTTGATGAACATGATAAAATATCACTCATTACTGAGAATATTAAAAGTAAAATCAAAAGTAGACACTGATTGCAAACTGATATCACTTTAAAACCAATTCGTTGCCTTTCCTCTTCCCTTCTGGTACAAGGATCGACGAAGGAGAAAGTATCGATATCTGCTTCAGTTGTTTTTTTATCCCGCCTACATGCCCACTAACAATTGCAACAGAGGCAACAACCTTAGAAACAGTAACTTACCAAACAAATTACACAAGTGTGATAATAGTTACTGTGGCAGAAATGACAATAATCTGTCTAATCTTTCCCCACAAGTAAAATTTGTTTCGTGATAATTGTGTACAGGAGGAAAAAGGTATTGGCTAAGTTTACTTAAAGAGATACAAATAGAGATGGCAGGAAATGTACGTCAAATGTGATGAACTATTTCAAAACATTGATATTTCCCAACATTGTGGAATATATTTCATTGACGACAAACTTGTGAAAATTACTTCATCATAATTGTTTTCTTATGAATTTTTACTGCACTTTGACACCAAATACAAAGGAATATATTATATGCCCATGTATATATCTATATCTATATATACCAGTCACGCATACCATTAGTAACAACGTTTAACCCACACCACCCTAACATAAAAACAAATTGTCAATGCCCATTTCGATATCTTACACAAATCAACTCGCTGCAAAACTGCCATTCCAAATCCACCAATAATAGCTCATAGACGAAGTCATAATCTACGAAACCTCTTGGTCCATAGCGATATACAACAGTCAAAACTTCCGGCAGGTTTCTACAAATGCGGTTCAAACAGAAGTTGCAACATCTGCAAGTACTCCACTAACGCCAAGCAATTTCAAAGTCACGTAACAAACTCCGTTTACACCATCAAACATAACATTACTTGCAAATCCAAAAACCTTGTTTATCTAATCACATGCAACAGATGCAATAAACAGTATGTTGGAGAAACTAAAACAGAATTTTGCCTCAGGTTCAATAACCATCTATCAACCATAAGACTCAAAACTAACAGTCCCATTGCGATTCATTTCAATGAAAATCAACATACCTTTCACGACGTTTCAATAATAGGGATCATCAAAACAAATAAACAAGATGACACGCTTTGCAAGAAAATAGAATCCATCTGGATTTCTAAACTGGGTACATTGTCACCAAACGGCCTCAACATTCTTAGATAAAGGTCATTTAAATAAAAATTGCTCACAGCGCCCTCGGACAGGCACTATAAATTACCATTACCGCCAATTTTGAATTGCCACTTTCCATCTGCGCTACACATAAACGGTAAGAATTGTCACACTATATATTTTGTAACTTTCTAATTTACTCAGCCTATAAAGTCCGTTTCGCATTTAATGAGGATCAACACTAGCCTTACATTGTTTTGTATTTGTCTGTATTCTCCCTTTGTAGACACCTTCAACCTGATGAAGTCCTACTTTTAGGACGAAATGTTGTATCAAAATTACCAACAGAATAAACAGAAAATATACAAGCAGATCAGTAGACATGTGTAATTTTATTCATTCGCTATTACCAAACCACGCTACGAACAACACTGGGAGCTATCTGTACATCTCAAGTATATGTATATATATATATATATATATATATATATATATATATATATATATATATATATATATATATATTGTTACTGCGAATTGCCCGTTCGACCAAGATTTTCTATGTAGGATAAGCAGACAGTCTGAGATGGAGCCAAGTAATGGGGAAAACAACAACAATTTAATGCTCACCAATAAATCGAATTGTACAGACTCTTGTCCGATTTGGCTAGAATGGCTGTTTGAGGTAACTTTCGGCCTGTTCTCTCCTCTACTGCTCATACGTGTACAGTATCGCCATGCTCGAGCCTATAGCAGACAAGGATTACCCATAGCTCCAGAGTTTATGCCTACACTGGTGGAGCACTGTAGCGCCATCTATGGCAAAGTCTGAAAGTTCGCTTTTCTTTTTAAGTGAAAATGAAGCAATCGGCCAATGATTTCTTCGATTTGCATCACACTGCCCCCTCCTTAAAAAGTATCTGTCCTCAGATAACATTACAATGAACAACTACAGAAAAGATACAGAACAAGTAACAAGCATCAACTGCATAAACTCCTTCGGGGTCCTACAATCACAGGTTACAAAATTACATGCATGTCCTTCACAGTTCCTCAATGAGACGTTTTGGGCGTTTCTGTGGTCTCCTACTTCTCTGCATGTCTGTCTCAGTGCTGACGATGCCCCCACTTAGTTCTGAAGCCTGAGCAGGTGTGACATCCACCTCGAGGGACAAGTCAATGCCTGAATCCACTGGGGTACTGTCTGTGTTATTTGCCTGCCCATCTTGCACAATCTCGGGATCATGGTAACTACCAGCAGCTCCCCCAGCTGGTGATTCATCCCTGTCATCATCAAGCTCTCTCTCCTGCTTAGGCTGCAGCCAGTCAGCCTTCCACTCTCCATTATATTTCCACTGTCGGTCCCTGTGGACGGTCTTGGGTTTTGTGCAAGGTCCCTTTTGGATCCTGTACACAAGATCATTAATGCAATCGACAACACCATATGGACCTTCCCACGGCCTCGACAATTTTGGTGATACACCTTTCTTCTGTTGTGGATTATACAACCAGACACCTTCACCTGGCTGAAACTTTGGTTGTCCTGCCCTGATATCATAGCGCTGCTTCATGTTGTTGCTACTCCTCCCAATTTTCTCTCTGGCAAAAGAGTGAACATTGTGCATTCTGTCTTGTAGCTGTCCAACATACATGCCATGAGAAGTGATTTCTTCTTCTGGACGACCGTAGACAAGGTCAACTGGCAGTTTCATTTCCCTTCCTAGCATTACCATTGATGGGGTGAAGCCAGTAGTCTCATGGACTGCAGTCCTGTAGCTCATCAGGAGGAGAGACAAGTGTTCATACCAGGTTTCCTGGTTGTCCTCGACAAAGATGGCTAACTGATTCTCAATGATCCTATTATAACGTTCAACCATCCCATCTGACTGAAGGTGTAGTGGGGTGGTCCTTGTCTTCTGTATACCAAGAAGCTCACACATTTCCTGGAACACAGCTGCCTCGAAATTCAGACCTTGATCAGTGTAATTCCAGAGGGACGCCGAAACGACTTACAAACTCATCAACCACCTTCCTAGGTACTGTGACTGCTTCTTGATTTGGTACTGCAAAGGCTTCTGGCCACTTGCTGAAATAGTCCATAGCAATTATAATGTAGCGGTTCCCTCTTTGTGTCTCTGGCAGTGGACCAAGAACATCAATGGCCAACCTTTCCATCGGGGCACCAACATTGTATATGCCGAGTGGTGCATGCTTCTTATGGTATGGTCCTTTCTTTCTGGTACACAGCTCACACTTCTTACACCAGAGCTCCACAGATTGCCGGCACCCTACCCAATAGAATCTATCTCTCACAAGAGACAACATTTTCTTTGCTGACCAGTGCCCTTCAGTAGGGGTATCGTGCAACTGCTTCAGGACTTCTGACTGACAGGCCTTGGGTAGTATCAGTTGCCGCTGGGTGATGCCACCCTTTGGCTTTTCCCATCTGCGGTAGAGTACACCTCCATGTAGTTCAAGGGAATCCCACTAGGACCAATATGCTTTAGTTACTGGGCCATACGGGGAAACAACACACCATTGGGGGCAATCTCTTGATTCACCAATCCACAACAGTACTGGTCTAATATCAGGATCCGTAGTTGGGCTGCACAGAGGTCTGATACCTTCCCGTCATCAGACACAGCTGCTTCGTGTAGAGAGTCAACTTTCCTAGCTATAAGGGACCAATGTCCACACTGCTGTTCTTCAGACAGCTGCACTGATGATTTCTCATTCTGCTGTTTGCGTTCTTCCTGCCTATTGCAGTGTTTGCACGAGTCTCCGCATGGCCTGCGTGAAAGGCTGTCAGCATTAAGATGGCTCCGTCCAGCACGATGACGGATGACAAAGTCACACTCCTGGAGCTTTGGAGCCATCTAGCTGTCTGTCCCTCTGGGCTGTGAAACTTCATTAACCATTGCAGTGCTGAATGGTCTGTTCTAATAGTGAACTTTCTGCCATATAAGTAGTGGTGGAACTGGTCAAATGCCCTAACAACAGCCTGTAGTTCTCTGCGAGTGACGCAATATTGGCGTTCAGGGCCACTCCGCACACTACTGTAATATGATAGCACATGTTCCTCTCCATCTTTCTGCTGCTGTGAGAAAGGTTCACCCATTGCCCCTTCACTTGCATGTGCGTCAACAATTAGAGTCTAGCTATACGCAAGTGATTAATGAATTGCCTCAAGTGGCTCAGTTCTTCGTCAAAGCTCTTCCAATGCACAATTATGTCATCAAGATAGACCAGCACCACGGTCCATGGCAGACCCCTCAGAACTTGCTCCATCAGCCTCTCAAAGGTGGCGGGTGCATTACATAATCCGAAGGGCATCACAACAAACTGCCACAAACCACTCCCAGCAGTGAAACTGGTCTTCTCTCGGTCTTCTTCTGCCACTTCGACCTGCCAGTACTCACTCTTGAGGTCCAGTGTTGAAAACCTTGTTGAGAGTGTTGAGAGCCTGCCAGAGAATCAAGGGTTGTGTCAATTCTGGGCAATGGGTAAGAGTCTTTCCGGGTCACCTCGTTCAATTTCCTGTAGTCTACACGAAATCTTGATGATCCATCTTTCTTTTTTACAAACACAATAGAAGCTGCCTATGGGCTTTTTGATGGCTCTATAATTCCGTCTGTGTACATTTTGTTAATCTCTGTCAAGGCCTCGTCTTGTTTTGCGGGTGGTAGTCTCCTTGGTCTTTGTCTGATGGGTGCTGTGCTACCTGTATGTATTGTGTACTTCACAATACCTGTTCTGCCCAAGTCCTTGTTGCCCCTGGAGAACACATCCTGAAATTCTATTATGAACTTCCTTAAAGAATCACACTGTTCCTTGGAAAGTCCATCACAGCTACGGAGATAAAGATCCATAAACTGGTTTCATTCATATCTCTCAAATAGGAAACAAGTTGTGTGTTTTCAAGATCAAATTTCTGATGCTTTACCGATATCTACTGGGGTTCCTCAAGGTAGCATACTTGGCCCCCTTTTTTTCATATTGTTTATTAATGATTTACCTTTAGCTGTCAACAACACCATTGAAATGTATGCCGATGATTCTACAATCATGGCAAAAGGAAAGAACCAGGCAGAAATTGAAAAAACACTCAATGATGATCTTGAATCAGTAAGACATTGGTGTATGCAAAATAAAATGGTTATAAATACAAGTAAAACAAAGACCATGCTTATGACCACACATCAAAGATTGTCACGTCTACCAAGAAATGTTCTTCATTGTAAACTTGGTCAGAATATTTTAGAGTCTGTAAATGAAAAAAGACTTCTGGGTATAGTGGTAGATCAACACTTGAGCTGGAAGTCAAATACTGATTCAATTTATAAAAAGGTCAATTCACGTATAGCTCTACTTAGACGTATAATACGATATTTACCATTAAGTACTAGACAAACATATTATAATGCATATATACTTCCCCATTTGGACTATTGTTGTAGTGCATGGGGAACTAGTGCAAATATAAACAAGTTATTCAAATTACAGAAACGCGCTGTGC
>LD347266.1:120736-131084 GCA_001465055.1 Ptychodera flava
GTAGATCATGTTTATCTAACATTGTCCTTCCTCTTTAGCATGAAGCAATTTGACTGCTAAAACTTTATTTTCATAGGCAAATATTTTTGTCTGTGGTGCTTGGTAACATCAACTGAAGCAGCACTGCCACCAGAACAACAAGATATCCAACCCAGGACATTAGAGCAGATCAAGGAAGATCATAGGAAGTATGTTGCAGCAGGGAGTAAGAAAGCCAAGGCATCTACATATCACAATTGTATTGGAAAACCATACTTCAACATTCCATTGAATAGAGTAAGATTAATTTATTTCATAGCATGACACATTTGTTACCCTCAAATTTCCTCTTCAAAAGATCCACTGCAGTTGCTGTGTACTCTTGGTAATTTTATACTTTTTTGTATACTGTTTGTATACTGTTTTATAAAGCTGTCTTATTCAGCTGTTTACAGCATGCTGCAATACTTGCCCATTAGTTCAAGTGTGGACTTAGAGTCAAATTTCAAAATTAGCAACTAAAGCTCTTTAGACTGAGTTGATAAGCTAAATAGTTTGCATCAGACACTACCATATAGTATTTTTGAGTTGTGCAAGACTCATAAAAATGACCATATTCAGTGTTATTGAAGCACTCTTACTCTGTATAGTTACTGCCTTTCAACACTGATTCACTACACTGTTTTTTTTACACAGGTAGCAGTACCAGGACTCCACCTCAGCCTAGGGATTTTTCTCAGGTTTTTTCAGATGCTAGAAGTAGCCTGCAGTGAACTGGACCTGAAACTGTTTTGTCAGCAAATAGAAAATGAAGATGTAGATGAGCCCTTGCTGAAGCCAGCTCACTTTGATACTTACATTCACATGCTCAAGGTAATTGAAATTTTTATGTAGACTACAAAATTTGACCATGTACCTGATACATTCTTTGTAATTTGATGCTTTATAGTGATCTTTAGGATGTATTGTTCTTAATTTTGTGCATATTTAAGAAGTAAATTGAAACATGCATGCCATATATTCAACACAACTACATTACATGGTGATGATTTTTCATTCAAGGCTGAAATATTATTACTTATTGTTATAACAGATGATAACAGTTGATTTACATGTTTTGTATATGATGTACTTTCCTAAAATAAAGGAATCTCAAAAGCTAGATGCTGAATCTGCAGATATGGAAGAGAAAGTCAGAATGAAAGAAGAAGAAATACAGAGTGTGTGCAGAGTAGACGATGATGATGATGATGATGATGACGAGGACGATACTCTTCCTCTTGCAAGGATCAAGTCTTTGGAATCAGAAAAACAGGTGTTGTTAGAGCTGGCAGATTCCAAGGTTAATATCACTACTGTAACTAACTTTTTATTCCTTTCTTTTGCAATATATATGCAGGCACTTGTTCAAGTACATTACAACCGGGGATTTAAAATGATTAACTTATTACAATTGTTTCCTCAATAGAAAGCAGAAGCTATTTCTCTCAGGAAGAGTCTACCCATTGAGGCTGGTTACACCGTTAGACGGCTGGATAAAGTATTAAACAGCATTAACGTTTGCAGACAGCAGTACCATGGAAAATCATTCATTGGAAACCATGTTGATAAGTGTTGTCAGGTCTTTAACCATTCATCAAGTATTTTTTAGATATCAATATATGTTTACCCCATTTTAGTTTTGTTTTGATCTATTTTTCTCTTTACAGCACACCTTAGTGCATGTTTATTAAAGAAATACTAAATATTAATATAACTAGCTGTAAATTGTGCTGTGTGTAGTTAATTTACAGTTCAATGTGATGTTAGAATTCATATTAACGTACAATCTGCATGACAGTACATTGCTTTGTTTGTTTCTTTCTTGTTCAACTCCATACATCAGTTCATGGTATGCTTTTCATTATAGCATGTGTAGCAACCATTCTTCCTGACAAAAGAAAGTAGCATAATTGATGAGACAAATACTAGGAATTATATCATATTATATTATGTAAAACAACAACTGTTGTTGATACATAAATCAAACAATGCTGACACACAAGTTACAGCTAATGTAGCTTGAACAGTGACAATTTCTCTGCAGGTTCTAATTTGCTTGTTTTTTAGCTTGTTCCAGTGTCTGTTATTGGCATCCCCATCATGCCTTGATACTCAAATTGCAAAATTACTGATGCCATTATTTTAATTCCAGGAAAAGAACATAACTTTGCTGTGTGACAGTATAGTGGATTGCACAACTAGCGTTTGCACTGACATGAGGAAAGATGCTGAAGCTGTGAGAGATTTATACAAGCCACTCCTCACACTATTTGCTGCTTGCCACAGGTTGTATTCCCTGTCAAGACAACTGACAGAGGGTGAAATCAAACTCCTTGGTGATTAGAAATCATTTATCACTCCATTTGTGTTTATAGTTGTCCTGAGTAATTGTTCATTTGCATTACAGTTACAATATTATTATGACTAATTGGTATTAAGTTTCAATTTTACAGATACCAGAGAAATATTTTTTCATAAGTTCTGTACTGTGCATAACCTCCAGTTTCTTGTTATTGTTGCAAAGCTTGTTGGAGAAGATCGATATAACCTCTGTGTTCTTCTAAGAGTAATTAGAGAGGGTTTGACACCAGTCTTTAATTTTTAGTAAACAATAAGAAATCATTTGCACAACAATTACATTTGTTGTTATTCAAATTGACCGTCACTCTGCCCAAAATTTCTGGGGAGAACACTGGACCTTAAAACATACCAGTCTGTGTGTAGTGAGCAGAAAATGAACTGTCAGGCCATACTTTAGTTGTATCTATTTACTTGCTCTGAACTTTGTGTTTCAATATGTTGTGTGGAATAGACTGAGAAAAGCTTATATAAATGCACAGTACAGAATTATGAAAAACACTATACAGCTTTTGACTTGTACTGTGTTGCTGTTAAAACTAACAATTGCATGTTTCTTTTTTTCACCCACAATCCTCTTGGAGAGAGTTAGAATATTAGAAAAGGATTTTTGAGTAAGTCCTTCGCTTTTTATTTCTTTGAGTTCATATAGTTTACTTTTCTTTCAAAACTTCATAGTTTAAGTATGACATAAATGTTTAGACTGATACAGAACAATTGTTCTTCTATTCCAGGGATAAACATCAGAAGTTTGATGGAATACTATTGGTCCAATTTTCCGACAAAGTCAGTATTCCCCAAACTACACATTTTAGAATGTCATGCTATGCAGCAAATACAACAAACAAAGATGGGTCTTGGCTTCTTAGGGGAGAGTGGCATCGAAGCAATTCACCATAAGTTGAATATCACAGGAAGAAATTTTGCTGGCATTCCAAACAAACTCCAGCGGCTTGAGTACATGGTCAGAGACCAACACTTGTCCTCTCATCCCAACCGAGCAAAATTAAGAAAGAGTGTTAAAAATAACTTTAAATAAATAAATAAATGATGAAGTACACATTGTGATCCAAACTGAATTGTCTGCAGATCTTTCATTTTGTCGTCATGTGTGTGTTATGTGAAACCCGTTCACTTTGGCCAAACTTTTCTTTCTTCAGTCTTGTCAGTTTGAATTTATGTTGGATTGAAAAGCATCAGTTTTCCATTGATCAATAGCATAAATTAAACTCAAAGAAAAGATATTGTGATGACATGCATGTAAACTGAACAGGCAGGTAAATGCAAGTGAAAGTGTCGAGAAATGGTTGAATGTTGTGTAATCTGAAATGTAAAAAATGCAGTGAAGCAAAGCAAAATCCATTGTATTGGATGGCTATTTTGAGTTAAGGTAGAACGCGCCTCGGGGACAGATATTCTGACTCTCAAACTTTTTCAATTCTTTTCTGATGTACCGCTTGTGGGGGTTTGTTTTAAAGCTCTTACCGGCTTAGTTTTTTTAAAATTGAAAATTTTATTTTTCTCTCCATACAGTTAACACAGGGATGGCGGCCATTTTGAATTTCAAATATCAGTAAATCTCGAGTAATTTGTTTCTCTTGTTCCAAAATTTGCAAGGTGACCCTGATTTTCATTCTTGATTTTAAAAGAGAATGGTTGAAATATTCTTTGAGGAAAGTTTGAGCAAAGGTTTAAGTCTTTCACTTTCGAGGTGCATACTACCTTAAAATAGAACCATTGGGCCTGTGGGTGGAAAAAAACACACCAAAGTGACATTATAGTGACTATCCGTATTTTCTATCCTGGGTTGGTAACACTGCTGGTGGACAGAATTGTCCCCGAGGTTATCGTTCGCCCAGTTAAAGCGATGAAATTCGTTTCTTCGCTTCGATGTAGTGTGTATGTGCGATGTATGATAGTGAGCATGCGTGCGTGAGTGCTTCACGAACTCTACAACGTGTTGAGCGGTCTCAGACAGAAAAATGTAACAACTTAGCCGGCTATTGAACCACTCTTTTTTGGGAGTGGAGATTTAGCCGACTGGTTCTGTCTCTGGCCTCTCAGCTAGGCGACTGATGCCGTATGTTGTGGGTTCGAATCCGATTGAAAACTATCCGTATATTATAGAGCATTGCTGACTCTAATTGTGGATTTTTATTTTCATGAAAAGGAAAAAATGCATCAAAGTTCCTTTGCAGATTGCCCGAATCACCCCCGTCATTTTAATCTTCATGAAAAAAATTGAAAAAAAAAATCTTTAAAGCAAAAACCCCTCCATTTTGATTGCTCTGTCCACCCCCATAATAAATAGAATAGCCCAAAATAATTTTTTCACTCTGCCTTCCACACCCAAAGCTGAATTACTGGGGAAATCTGTGCAGGCATGGCCCTGCCAATGTCCTGTGGAGGAGCGCCCCCACACGACAGGAATCTGCCATTGTTTGTTGTTATGGTGTTTCTTTACTCCAACTTAACTTCCCTGCCAGGACAGCTGTGCAGAGCAGGTCCTTTCAAACTAGACGCCAAGAACAGTGCCTGCTGCTGTTCATTCCAACCATTTATCTGTGCCACCAACTCAAACTGGGCTTGATATGCTTCCCATGTAGTTGAACCATCAAATACAGTTGGCCTCTGAAGTGGTTTGCTGGTGTTACTAAAGAAGCTGCCAAGTGATGACTTGGGCTGGTAACTAGGAGTACTTCTTAGCTTTGGGGTGGAAATGTTCAAGGGAATTGGTTCTGAAGTGAACTTGAGACTACCACTAGAGGGTGGTACCAGAAAGGTATAGGTTCATGCTGCAAGACACTTTCAAATTTCCCTTGAGCTGCCGGATTCCATGCATGCTGACGCCCCTTAGCATAACAAGTTTCCTCCATTTTCCTATGTTTCTCTGCAAACTCCCGTCTAAGTTGTAATTGTGCATTATCAAACTGCTCTATCCTGTCTCTTACCCCTTCTACCATTGCTGTCACTGCATGTACATTTTCCTCCATTTGATCAACTCTCACATTCATAGCCTCATTTTGCTGTCTAACTTCACTCAAACTTCTACCCATTTGATTCTGTAATGTTAAAACTGTCTGGATGTGACCCATTATATATCCCTGCATTCTGTCAATTTTATCACTAGGCTGGTGTTGACTTACTTGTTGGGCAGTAGTAATATCATTTCCCATTTTCTCTACCATTTGTTTCTGATCAGAGTAAATTTTTAACAGGGTCTGCGCCATCGGAGCTTTGGGCGATTTAGGCCTAGATGTGTGGGCTGGCTTGATAGCTCCTACGTCAACTGGTTGTGTGTTTATACCCTCTGTCAATGTAACTTCCGGATTCAACAGTTGGGTGAGGTCACGTGTTTCCCCAGTGCCTGAATCAACAATGGGCTCCTCAGCGCCACTGGCCTCCGCTTTGAATGCAATTTCCTGACTGTCCTCCATTATATAAGTTATCCAAGACTCCAAGAAAATCCCACTTCTGACACCAATGTTACGGCGAATTGCCCGTTCGACCAAGATTTTCTATGTAGGATAAGCAGACAGTCTGAGACAGAGCCAAGTAATGTGGAAAACAACAAGAATTTAATGCTCACTGATAAATCGAACTGTATAGGCTCACTCGGAGAGGTGCAGTGGATGCAGGGCTGTTGTACGATTTGGCCTGTTGTCTCCTCTACTGCTCATATGTGTACAGTATCGCCATGCTCGAGCCTACAGCAGACACAGGATTACCCATAATTCCAGAGTTTATGCCTACACTGATGGAGCACTGTAGCGCCATCTATGGCAAAGTCTGAAAGTTCGCTTTTCTTTTTAATTGAAAATGAAGCAATCGGCCAATGATTTCTACGATTTGCATCACAATATATATATAAATATATATAAATATATAAATATATATACATATATACGTATAGACCAATTTGTCGTGACTGATATGTCGTGATCGATGCCGTGCTGTCATGACAATTTTACAAAAAGGTGACCCGATAAATCCACACATGGAAACAAAGAAGGCATGTCCAACGAACTTTCAAGCCACTAAAACTATAGCTATTACCGAGAATCGAATGGGGATCCCGTCGATTGTTATTTAATGGCTCAGTAACGTTGCATTGTAGCTAGGCTCCAGGCAAGTTGTAAAGGCAAGACTCAAGGTGGAAGTCGTACCTGTAGTAACCGGCAATCCCGGTTGGCGATAAACCTGAAATCTACACCTCAAAGTAAGTTCAACTGAATAAATGAGTACCCTATAATCTTCGGGAAAGCGACATAGGATGCAAAAGCATAAAGTCATTCGACTAACAACGATAAATGTCCTTCATCACACAAAAAGTTCCGTAAAATTCTCCCTCGGAATCAAACTCGCAGCATAGGGCTAGTAGCGAAGACATAAGCTGTCGAGCTGTACTCTTACTCTTCAGTGCAGCACTGCGCGCTGTGGAATATGATGTCTATCGAAAGTTGACTCAGACAACACACACATCAGAACAAAGTTTCCGTCAAGTAAGAAAATTAGGATGTATCTACGTGTATGTGTCACTGCAAACATCAAAGTCAGTTACATGAAAACATTGACGACCAAGATCTGGATCCGAGTTGACACCGGCGGAGATCGAGATGGCAGCGTTGTGGCCACAAACAAACATGCAGTGTGGCCTACTATTTGCGTCATTGAACTGAATCTTTTGCGCTCACCAAGGTCGAAAACTTGTGTAATTTTTTCAAAAGCCACGGCATCTCTAAAAATGAAAATTACTGTTTCGATCGTGACGTTGCATTTTACTTCATAAATCTATTCATAAATATTCTAAATAACTGTGGTCCTCCGTTGCTAGTGTGGTGAAAGTATGTCTGCCGATTGACGACTTGCCTGGCATCGACAGCGCGAGACAATGATTGGCATGTTCACGTGACAGAATCCGTATGTCTGATTGGTAGAGATACTGTTCCGTGTATCAAAATTTGAACTTAATGGGATTTATGAATGAAAGTATCTCCTGGGTGACGGGCCACTTTACCTGTTAAATGAAAGTAATCCGCGTAAATAAAACACAAATCGCGACGAAATTCATGCATTTTGTTACAATAATTTTGATCCATCTACGTAAAAAGAATATATAAACATACAATTTTCTCCAATGTTTAAGCGAAAGTTTGTTCGGCAAAGTTCGTGTTGTTGTTGTCATGAAAGTAATTGGTGTGCTGGTGAAAACGGGAAAAAAGTTTGAGCTTCGGGGAAGTGAGTTTTACCATTTAAAAATTCCTCTCACATTTTTATGAATATGTAATAAGACTATTTTAACCAAGTTTGAAAGTCTTTTATTGATACTGTCATATTTTACTCAAAAGATACAAGTGCTTGATGCAGGAATGCAGAGCAATATTACAATAAATATGAGAACACATCAAGTATGTTTGGTACCTATTACTCGACTTTCACGTATACACGCGATTGTCAGATAGGTAGAGTTTATTCTATGAAATTTGCTTCAGGTGCTTACACATAAGTATCAGGTTGGGTCAAACCATTTTGTGTGGTGGGTTGGATTGAAATTTGACAAGTAAAATTTGTTTTCGTGTCGGCACTTTGAGGCCAACTCAGAACGCTTTTTAAAGCTTGACTAATCTGCACTGATTATGAATAGCTTCTCTGTAAGACAAAGGTTGCATTTCTTTGACACATTTGAGTAACTATATGCTCTCGAAAGCAATTCTGACCAACAACTTCTGAGTTTAAGGCGTTTTACCATTTTCACTTTCTGGTAGAACATTTAAATATTTGGAGACAATATCTTTCATTTGAACTACATGGACTCTTCACCAATGATGCACTTCCATGCTAACCAAATATTTTAGTGATACACGCATCTCCTTGGGAGAAGAAGCAATTGACAGACATTCATACATACATAGACACAAACACACATATGCACAAGCACACATACACTCATACTCATACAGACATCGGCTCTTTCCGCCCATGAGATAAATTTCCATACTCATATACCACAGACAAAGAGAAACAGACAGGAAATGGATATTGTTAAAGGCATGAAGCGGTTGCATAATCCCCTCGATGTACGCATCGCCTCAGGTAGCGCTCGACTATGTTTTCCGAAGAGTGTCAAACATGCACCCTTCAGTAGTTTCCGAATTTTCTCCAATGTTTAAGTATCTCCTGGGTGACGGGCCACTTTACCCGTTAAATGAAAGTAATCCGCGTAAATAAAACACAAATCGCGACGAAATTCATGCATTTTGTTACAATAATTTTGATCCATCTACGTAAAAAGAAAAAAGAAGACTGTTCATGTGATAAATATATAATCCCATGGTATTTTTCTCTCTTTGACAACATCGTACACTCGTGTTTTTTGCGGAGCCGCACAACTTCCTGCCTTCGGCTCGTATACAATGACGTCAAACAGAGAAAAATACCATGGGATTATATATAAATATATATATATATATATATATATATATATATATATATATATATATATATATATATATATATATATAAACATACAATTTTCTCCAATGTTTAAGCGAAAGTTTGTTCGGCAAAGTTCGTGTTGTTGTTGTCGTGTCGTGAAAGTAATTGGTGTGCTGGTGAAACAGGAAAAAGTTTGAGCTTCGGGGAAGTGAGTTTTACCATTTAAAAATTCCACTCACATTTTTATGAATATGTAATAAGACTATTTTAACCAAGTTTGAAAGTCTTTTATTGATACTGTCAGATTTTACTCAATAGTTTACGGTCAGTCATTTCGTCTTCTACAAGTTCGTCATGGGAGGAAGTGTTCATGAAACTGCTAGCGTGTTATGTTTTGATTGGCGTGAAGCAGTGTTTCTGCCCTGACAGTACACAAAGTAAACATGGCTGCTATGCCACAGGCAACATGACGCCATCGACTCTAGGAAATATCGTCCTACTTTTCGAAAAATCACGTGCAATTATCAACAACACACTAAATCTTCCCAAAGCCTTACACCTGTGAAGTTCATTTTGATATGACAAGGCCATAGTTTATTGAAACGACCATGACATCAAACGGCGTGCCACGTTTCTAGTCTGTCTCTTTGTCTGTGCATACACATATGATAAAATGGAAGCTCAATAACAAAACTGCAAGTTATGTACCTGTAAGTATTCCATCCATTTAGGCATTTTTATACTCCGGTAATAAATGTCATGTAGGTGTAGTTTCTCTCCTCGGAGAATGTTGAACACAAAAGAGCCATTTTCTCTCAGACACCAGAAAACATTTTGCAACACCTTCTCTTTGTTTTCATTCCAGTGGAGGACTGCATTACAGTAAACCTTTGTGAAGGCTTTTTCCAAGTGACTTAAGGTGTCCCGAAGCATGGTTGCGTCACCAACAAGGTATCTGATCTTTCCATCTATCAAGTTATTCTGTTTTGCAAATTCGATAGCCTTGGCGGAGATGTCGATACCTGAAAATGTAACATTTTAAATTTGTTTAAAATTTATTAAATTTCAACACACTGCCGAGAACATACATTGCAATCGTTAATACCAAAACATGGAGTATGTATGATTGCTACTGACCACTTCTATTTCAGCATGAGTGTAACGGAGAATCTGCTCGATCGATAATTTGATGTACTAACTAACCTCTTCATAAAACTTGCATCTGCTAAGACACAATTTTTAAATTGTGATAGATATGACACATCATATATAGGTTGCAGACGCGATAATGACGTATAGTTTGGCTTGTGATCATTAAACTATATTCATGCAGTCTTCATTGCCATTGAAGATAATTCATATAAACGGGAAAAACACAATTTTGTGATAATACGGCATGTTTCTTTTAAAAAGTGCCTAGTTACATGACCATAGGCGAACTGTCGTCTGCAGGTTTGAAACAAAAGCAGGTGACTGGAATGTTAGGGAGCCGTCATTATTTACGGCCTGGGGGGGGGTCGGAGGAATTGCTTTC
>LD347266.1:132261-183524 GCA_001465055.1 Ptychodera flava
GATTTTTTGAGTGACCCCCCCTCAGATTCCTCCGACCCCCCCCCAGGCCATAAATAATGACGGCTCCCTTATGAGCGCCCTGGATGAGCGGCGAGCCTCAAATAGAAACCGCTACATTTTCCATTCCAACAGCTTAGAAACTGGAACATATCACTGACATAAAAGAGTCAGTTGCATACAAGGACGTTGCGTGGTATGCTTGGTATATTTTTTTGAAGAAATTGGAACTATACTGTATCACCATGTGCCAAGTAGACTTCTCATGATAGATTGTTGCAGTGCATACATAGCGAAGTACATCAAAATAATGAAATGACGTAACGTGAGCTTGTGGTGTGCGTTAAAAAGCAGCGCCCATAATCAGGACTTGATTTTATTCTGGCTATGAGAACTGTTCATTTCCCCTTGTAGCTATGTGTTACCAGGAACATATCGCTATGGCTCTCGGCCTACTGCCTTGGGGAATAACGATGTGTTTCTGGTAACGCACGGCCCTTCCGAGTAATGAACGAGTTGCATACCCTCATGAATAAGCAATATGTCTTCATTATCTTTCCGTCCATCCATCCATCTATCTATCTATCTATCTATCCATCTAGTATCTACCTATCTATCTATCTATCTATCTTCTATATGTGTATGTATGTATGTATGTATGTATGTATGTATGTATGTATGTATGTATGTATGTATGTATGTATGTATGTTTGTATGTATGTATGTACGTATGTACGTACGTACGTACGTACGTACATACGTATGTATGTATGTATCTATCTATCTATCTATCTATCTATCTATCTATCTTTTTTTGTCATTCTTCCTTCTTTCAATTTATTTGCTTTCTTTTCCTTCTTTTATTAAATAAAAGTGTATTTGTGACACAAGTTTAGACATTTAAAATTATACCCATGATCCAGTGGATGACAATTTGGCTGTCAACCCAAAGTACTTGCTTGGTGAAGCGAATGGTATCACGTAGAGCATCGAATACGTGGTTCGCTAGTCTCATTGCGATCAAGGCTCCCATTAATTCCATTCGCGGTAGTGTGATATCTTTCAATGGTTTGACATGTGACTTGGCCATTGCGAGTGACGTTTTCTGACCACATCTTATGTATACTGCTGCTCCGTAAGCCTGTGGACTTGTCTCAGAAAACATGTGTAGTTCACAGCGATCTGGATCAATGTCCGATATGAATTGGCGTGGAAGTTTCACATCTTGTTTACCTTCTAAGTCAGCGCGAATTTTATGCCATTTCTGCTCTAGCTTTGCTGAAATTGGAACATCCCAATCAAGTTTCTCCTTCCAAAGTTCCTGAGTAAAGATCTTTGCCTTGATGTGTACAGGCGAAAGGTATCCCAAAGGATAAAAGATTTTTGACATACAACGAACAATCTCTCGCTTGGCAGGGAGGATATCGCTTTCCTGCAGTTTTGATGCGTACATCAATTCGTCGGAAGCTGCAAGCAATTTAGTACCGAGGGTATTTACATCTTTTTTCGTTTCAAGTACTCCGTCTTGTCAGGCGATTGCATTTAATTTCAAGTCGTTGGAAGCCCAGGCGCGAAGTTTGAAACCAGATGACTGCATCAGCGAGTTTGCCGATTTGTAGTACTGCATGACGGAATCGGAGTCGTTCGTTCCACTCAGAACGTTATCCACGTAGATATTTCTCCCGATATCGGTTGCCACTGGTGACGGGTTTGCTTCCATGTGCGTTTTGACGACTGACTGTAAGATAAATGGCGAACACACGGCACCGAAGAGTACTACGTTGAACTGATATGTCTTGAAAGGGCTTTCTGGATGTGTAGGATCAGACAGCCAGAGGAATTTGGTATACTGTCGATCCTTTTCATATAAATTCACATGCAAGAAAGCTTTTTCGATATCACTAGATATACCGATGTTGTGTACGCGAAAGCGCAGGAGTATTTCACTAAGTCAGTTAAGTAAAGACGGCATTCATTCAGGCTTGGCTGATCGGCAGACTGTTTACAGCTACAGTCATACACGATTCTTATTGGTGTGGTCTCCGAGTCTTTTTTCACGGCACGATGAGGGAGATAGTGTCCGCGCGATGTCTCATCGTTAATGACTTCACTGATAAATCCATGTGACACCTGGTCGTTGATGATATCGTTGTATTTTGCTCGTAGTTCTGGGTTTAGTCTTCGAATCATTGAGCGCGTTCTGATGTTGCAGATACTTTAGTTGGTAGGTAGCGGTGGGTGGTTATCAAGCCAAGGTAAACTCGCGGTGTACTTTCCTTTTTTACTCAGGTGAGAGTCACAATATTTCTCGAATTCATCGGTCGTAGATGTGCCTGAGCTGACATCTCTGACGCCGATTGTTTCTAAGTCCCAATAACGTGACGTCAATTTGTCCTCCGTGCGACTGTCAGTCATGACGTGTAGGATAGTTGCTTGAGTGACGTGAGCAGAAGAATCATGTGCATAGGCCCGGACAACAAGTATCCAAACTTGGATGAAACGGCAGTGGGTCCGGGTCCCTCATGATGTCATCACCAATTATTGACCAATAGTAATCAGAACCAATCAATATGTGAATCTCAACAACTTCAGTGTCAGCGTGATTTGCTAATGTTAAACCTTGTAGTTGGGGAAGATCGAACACTGATTTAATGACGTGAGATTTCAGCGGTGTTGATATTTTGTTTACCATCAAAACTTGAATGGTTATGTTTGAGCTAGTGTTTGTTTGAAGTGTTACTTTGGCGTTTTCCATCGAGCGTATGCCATTTGATTTAGCTCCGAACGGTGCTAGGTTGATGAGCTCTTTGTGCTCAGCTTTCAGTTTCAACTGTTCGGCACAAGTCGTAGTGATGAATGATCTTTGAGCTCCTTCATCAATGAGAACGTTAGCTTTCATCTTTGTTTTTCTGTTGATAGCTGTTACGACTGCAGTTTTTAGTAAAACCGGTCCAGGGTGTGTTTTCTTTCCTTCTATTGCGAGTTTGATATTTACTGTTTCTATCTCAGCGTTCATTTTAGGGTTTTTGGCTTTACTTGTCTTCGTCGACGGATCACAGAGCGCGGTATGATGTCTCCTATCGCACTTCTTGTAGCGATATTTTGACTAACAAGTTGATACCTTGTGTCTACCGAGACAGTTGAAGCAAAGATTGTCTTGCTTTACCACTTGTATTCTTTTGGCAGGATCAGCTACAATCTGGCACTCTGTCGGTGTGTGAGACACTGTTTTGCAAAAAACAGTTGCGCGGTCTCGGCTTTGGTTTCTCACCCTGTACCGAAAAGGTTGCTGTGCTTTCTTTAGGCTCCGATGAAAATCCGTCAAACTGCTCGAAACTGTTTTCTGAGTTGTTGCCTGACTTCAGGACTTCTATTTCCTTTCGAAGTGCTTCACGGGGTTCGCTGAGGTTCCACTCGTTGCTACCAGACACTCTTGTTATTTGTTGACGGGTGCTGGTTGGAATTTTGTCCAGAATTAGGGGTACCAGCAGTTCTCCCATCGTCCGCTCGCACGGCTCATTAGCCAGACAGGAGTCTTCAACTAACCACGCCGTGCGGGATAACCCCACTATTTTGCATTAAGGAGTTTGATGGAATAAGAAAATCAGGCAGACCAATCAGAGCACGCGTTACACTCAAAGAGAAAACCACGCCTACATTCCAAACGCCGATCACCGCACTGTTTGTGCACAGCTTTTCTCTTGATTTACTTACTGGTTTACTAGACTTTGTTCAAGTGCGTAATTGTGAGCATGTGAGTTGTGTCAACGTCTGGAATGCAATGATCTGTGTTCTGTTTTCATGGGAAATGTGTGAGTAGGATTATGTGAACGCGTTGAGTGGGGTGAACGCGATACAGGGGAGTTTTACCCGGCACAAACTAACTCACTATTGTTATAGCTGCACAGACTAAATAAAAATGTGTTTGATCGCTACCAAATTTTACACAAGGAACTTTTACAAATCATTTTATTTTTTGAAAATTCACCGACTTGAACCAAGTCTCTGGTTTACCTTCGTCCTGTGACACCCTAATGGCTCAAACGGAGATTTAGGAGTGGGAAGGCAATCTTGCCCGAAAAGTTCCGTTTCAGTGATCGTGGGTTACGAAATGTATGGCAACGCTTTGTATTGTGTGCGTTAGATATCTCAAAAAAAATCTTCGAATAAATATGGCGATTGTGCAGAAGATGACTTTGAAAAAACTGATGGTTGTAGTCTATGAAAAATTCACCGAAGAGTAAGCTTATATTGCTTGCTGATGCTTGTAGTCAATGATAGTGCTTGCTGTGATGAATAGGTCAATTTTTTTTTGAACTACACCCAAACAAAATCCGGTTCTTTGTTTTTCAGTTCTAGCATATTTCACAAAGTCCTAGTCCATGTTTTCGAGTCATGCTTCTGGTTGTTTCTCCCGCGGCGTGTCGATGTTCTGTTCTGGTAAATCCTGTTCATCGTCTCACAATGTTTACAATTTTCCAAAGATATGAACAACAGAATAGCTGCCGGTCGCGCCAGTTGACAGGACCACCATGTCTGAACAACGTCTGAGTAATGGGTTTATCGTGAAATTTTAAGGTCATGCAGGAGTGGTTTAACAGATTTACTTCGGAGGGTAGAACTTTTCTATTTCGTGCCGCGATCTTTGAGTTTGGCGGGTTGATGTTTTCACCTTACAAGTTGAGCGACAGCTGGGAATACCTTGCGGTATGACGCGCTGGCGGCTGGGCCTTTGTTTTGACGTTTTTGAACACATTTCAGCAGTAGATTTAGTAGCATATAATGTAAAGAGCGACCACGAATACTTGTAAATGTAACACCGAGAAAAAAGTGGGAAAAGACCTATACTACTACATTCGTAGTAACCGATTATCTGATATTGGCTATTTACTGGTCACATACAGTCGTGTGGTGGCGCTTTAAAAAACACAATTTAAGGGGTCTGTCAGCCAAGGTCTGATCCAGCTGCCCGGAGCGAAGACCTTGGCAAGCGAAGATGCAGTTCTCCATAGTCGTCTTCTGCTTTCCCCAGCGCTTTCAGTCCCCGGATGTATGACTCAAGTTCTGGATCCCACAGTGCCCTCATGGTAAGCACTGATAACTTTGTGGGGCTGTCTGTATCGCTTTGCCAAAAGTTCCATGGCTTATGTGTAGTTTGAGTTCGACAATGAAAGGCCATCGATGGATTTGGCCGCTTCTCCTGCCAGATGCGCCTTCAGATATTGGAAACGGTGTATGTTACTGACTCAGTGAGGTTAGCGTCATGAGCATGAACTGCCTTGAAACCATCATAGAAACTTTGCCATTCAAGGATGTCGCCTTCAAATTTCTCGAGAGTTAGCTTGGGTAAATTCACATTTTTCTGAGTTGTATGTAGGTAGAGTTGGCGTGGCAACGGCGATCGGCTCTGGTCGTTTACTAAGTTTTTTAGAGAAGCGGCGAAATGACACTAACCTGTCTGTGATTCTGGCGTTGTAGTCGTCTGTTTCCCCAATTTCGTTTTCAAGTTCGGCGACATCCATTGAGGCCATAATGTCGGCATCAAGTTTGTTGAGGTGGGCCTGTTTCTTGGAGATATTTTCGATCGTCGAAATCAGAGTGTTTGCCCCTTCTTTGGTAATTTCATCGTGGCCTTATCCTATTATTTCTGATGCTTTGTTGATGAGTTTTGTCATCTGACCGCAATGAGCTCTTCTAGACAACTTCAACTGTTGAGTGTGATGAGTTGCAGTTTGTTCACCGCCCGTGCCGCTGGCTCCTCCTGTTTCAGGCATTTTTCGAAATTGTCTGTGATTCTTGCACCGTATGCGAGTAACTGAGCTTTAGTCACACAATCCTGGTCTCGGCACCAAAAATGTGGCTGGGCACATTTAGAAGCAGGTTCTATATTGTGTGATGAGGAAGTTACGGTGCAGAGAATGAGAATGACACAGTCTCTCCTTTGATGTGTAACAACGAACTGATTTTATTGCATGAAAAGAGGCGCGAAAGTCACCTCAACTTGTCAATCAACCTGAACAACTTGCAACATTGTCTCAACTTAATATGAGGTATTTTTGCGTCCCGATAAATTTTCTGCAGCAACACAAGGTTAATATAGTTGATATAGTGTATATGGGACAGTAGCGTTCAACTTGATTAAGGGCCATACATAAAATTTGCATTCAGTGCTCCGCCTCAGTGCCCAGTTGACATCATCACAATGGACATGTCTGTCCCTACTGCCAGCGGGCAATTTCCTTTGATGGTTCGAATTGCGAGAGTCTGGGAACGAGGTCTGGAAAGCGAATTTAATGCAGAGGGTGAACCTCAACCGATCTGGCGGTCAAACGTTACAGTGTTTGTTCCCCGCTCGTTAGTTGAGACTTTACGATTTTTAGACTTTTACGATTTTAACCCCGGCGGGGTTAAAATCGTTAAAGTCAAAACAAGCCCGTAAAAGGCAGGAATCCTGTCTGAAAACACCACAGCTATGGACCCACAGCTTGTTCAGACTTTGTGAATCTTTCTCTCTGGCTCCTGCCTTACGCCATACTTCGCTATGAAGTTAAACTTGTTGTGCTTCTGATATTTTATCTTGTTATTTTGGGCCATCTGGCGATGTTTTAGAATGTCGTCACCCCTGTTATAAGATAACTTTATAAGATAACTTTATTGACGTTATTCCCCTAAAGGTAAACATAGTCAAGAACTAATACTACAAAAATAAGAAAAGGATACTTATCAAAAAATTATATATATATATCTAATTATCTATCTATATCTATCTATTTATATCTAATTATCTATATATCCATATATATAAAAAAATCTTAAAAAATATCTGTTTCTTGGATAAATGTTGTGAGGTATATCATGCTATCTGTATTGCTCATTATGTAGCAAAATTTGGCTTGCAAATCCCAGTTGTTGAAGTTTTTATTGCTGACTGCTATCGAGTCTAACAATTTTTGTCGTGATTGTGTATGACATGGACAACACATGATATAATGAAATTCGTCCTCAACTGAGTTGGTATCACACCTATTACAAATTCTGTCCTCAGCTTTTAGTTTTGGTCTCATGTGTCTACCTTTCTCAATCATCAGATTATGATCACTTATTCTCAGTTTGGTAATGTATTTACTGTCATTTTTATCCTTGATACAGCTTAAATACTTTTTGCCTTTTAAAATCTGTTTTAAACTTTCTATAAATGCGTAATTGTTATTCTCTCCTGATGATGTCTTTTCTGCATTAACTTCATTTTTCCATTTTAAAATGTAGTCATTACTTATCTTATCTGTTAAGTTTTTCACACTATGTTTATCATTTTGCCAAAAATTACCAACACTCTCCAATCCTGTAATTTCTTGCATTGCAGTTGCCCAGGCCATGTTATTGTTAGTACAAAATACCATCACCTCATGGATCAAAGTATTTTCTTTCTTAGTGTATGTTCTATACCAATATTTAACCATCATTTTCTTGATAAAAGTTAAAAGAGGATGCCTGCCCATCTCACCTCTCACTGCTAAATTTGTTGCTGACTGATTAACTTGGAGAAAGTATTTTACACAACTTAAGATTCAATTTTTCAATTGGTGTCCTATCTGAATATTTCTCAGTTCCCCAAATTTCACATCCGTAAGTTAGTATAGGCCTAATAACATGGTCAAAAATATGAATCCATGCATGAATATTTATGTTAGCTGATGAACTGACAACTTTTCTAATATAAAAGAACGCTTTCAGTGCCTTCTTGTATAGAGTCTCCTTTGCAATGTCAAACTTCCCATTACATTTGAAGTCTATGCCTAAGTATTTGTAGCTTTGAACAATTTCTAATTTCATACTATTATAATAAAAGTTATATTTATGACGAAGGACCCTAGCATTCTTGTTGAAAACAATGACTTTGGTTTTGTTAGTGTTGACTTCTAAATTCCAGTCATTACAATATGAATGAAGTTTATCAAAGCAACGTTGTAATCCAGCCTCTGATTCTGAAATTAATACAAGATCATCAGCATATAATAGGAAATTGATCAGAGACTGTCCTAAATTAACTGGTTCACACCTATCATCAAAGTAACCTGATAAATCGTTAACAAACAGATTAAAAAGAATGGGACTAATATTGCAACCTTGCCTAACTCCTCGCATTGATTTGAACTGTCGTGTGATTCCACCATTAAGTTTTATACTGTATTTGACTATGTCATACATACTTTTAATTATTTGATAAATATTGCCATTAATATTGTGTGTTAGTAACTTATAATAGAGCCCTTGACGCCAAATACTATCAAATGCCTTTCTAAAATCAACAAATCCTACAAACAACCTATTTATATTTTTCCTTTTATCCTTCGTATTTTCAATGTTTGATTTATTAATATACTTATCAATAACCGATTTTAAGATGAACATGTTGTCTGTTGTTCGAAATCCAGGCCTAAACCCAGCCTGATATTGACTTAGAATATCATGACTCTCAACATATTTATGTAATCTGTTATTCAAAACTGAAGTGAAAAGTTTTGAGTGACAGCTTGATAGAGCTATCCCTCTGTAGTTATTTGGGTTATTTTTATCCCCTGATTTGAAAAGTGGTTTTACAATGCTAGTGCGCCAAATGTCTGGAAACTTTTTTGAATTTAAAATACAAGAGTTTTGTAATTGGTTTCAGAAGGACATACTGACCACTAATAACATTTCATTGATTATTTTATCATCACCTGGCGACTTTTTCTTTTTTAACTGTTTAATTGCCTTCATGATTTCAGTGGAAGTAATATCCCCATTCAATTCTTCATTAATTTCCTTACTTTCTAGCTCCTTTATAATTTTGTCTAATTTTGAACTATGGTTATATTTCTTATTTTGATTTGAGAAATGCTTGATCCATTCCTCAACACTTATACTATTACTGATATCATCATGTGTTGGTAAGGAATTGTTGGTTTTTAATTCTTTCAATGCACTCCAGAATTGATCTAAGTTACCACCATTCACTTCCGTGATATTATTTAAAAGATCCTCCTGGTACATTCTCTTTTTAGTTGTAATTAACTTTTTATACTCCTTCTTAAGTTTAAAATAGCGACCTCTCACATATGGGTCATTTGGATATTTCACAATCAGTTTACCCATTGCTCTAACTTCACGTTTTATTATAAAACATGATTTGTCATACCATCGACGACCTGCTTTTTTTTCACATTGCCTTTCTTTATAACTTTATGAGTGCAGGTTTTGAGTGACATGTCTGCAGCCGTGTAAATTATATCATTCAAGCCTTGTACAGCATCATCAATAATACCAGTCAAATAATTTGTGTGTAAATACTGAGTAATTTTGGAACTGACCGGTGGGCTTTGGAGAGCCTCTTGATACTTCTCAGTTGAACTTTGTTCCCATAAATATCTTTTGGGAAGGGGGTTAAGACCGGTACTGTTGTCCACATTTTCAGTTCTGACCTGCTCAGTGAGTGCAAAAGATAGTGGACAATGGTCTGATAAGTGGGTCAATTGGTGAACTCTTAAGTATTGAATTTTAAAGTGAAGGCTTGATTGTGCAATTACATAGTCCACAAGGCTTGAGCCGTTATATGTGTAACATGAAAAATCTCCATACAAGTCGCCAATTTTTCTGCCATTGACAATTTTCATGTCTGTTGATAAACAGAGGTCAATAAGTTTCCTTCCATATGAATTGATAATATTATCCTTATTCAATCTTGCTCTGAAATTATCTATAGCATACATATTTGGTAATGTAATATGGTCTCTTGAGTCGTCTGTAACGTAATCATCAAGTCTTCCTGTACGTGCATTGAAATCACCCATAATAATTATTTCACCCTCGGATGAGTAATTGATTATTTCTTTTTCAATATCTTCAAAGAGAGTATTTACCTTCTCTTTGTAAATGGATGAATTATCTGGTGGGAAATATGTTGCACAGATAAATATGTCTTTTTCAAAGTTAAAAAAAGTTTATCTAGTTTGACCCATATTGTATCAGATATAATCGTAGAGATTTTCTGTACTCCTCTTTTATATTTATGTTTGAACAGAAATATAGTACCACTAGAGTTCCGTTTTGCTGTTTTCTTTCTTTTCCTATCAATACGAAAATAACTAAAATCAGACAAGGAAAATTTGTCTACAGAATCTAACCAACTTTCTTCTAAAGCTACAAAGTCAAAAGAATTAATAGTATTCAAGAAGTCTTGGTCATTCAGCTTCTGCTTGACTCCTTGAATGTTCCAAGTCATAAAAGTTAAGGTGTTATCCACCTGTTGTCGATAAGTCTCCGATAAACACATAACAATGGCCAACTAACGACTGTTACTCTACTAGTAACATGGTTGTTTTAACAGTATCATGCACACTTATACAAAATTTTTCAAAAGAGTTATCAGCGAATGGACTATCTGGTCATTTTTATTTTTGCACAGCATCTTCCCTCCCAGTACTGTTATGCAGTGGCTTTGTTTGACGATGTTGATATTGTTTATTTCCATGTGATCGGTACTGCCCTGTAGCCTGTCTGTTGTACTGCATTGGTTGACCTCTCCTGATGAAACCACTCCTGTTGCCATGACCTGACCTCGTACATTGACCCTGACGAGCTCGCTTTTCGTTTCCATCCATCATCGCCCATTTCATATCTGCTACTAGTAACTTGACACCATCCCTTTCAATGTGTATTCCATCCTTTGCAAACAGATGCCCACTCGTTGCCAACTTCCTATGTTGTATGAATACCAGCTTTTCATTCTTATTGCAGAATTCTTTAATGTTATTATTAATTTCTGTAATATCAACATTAATCGTATCACATCCAATCCTAGGTAAAATTGCAGATATTCCAATTTTGGCATTTGGATATTTTTGTGTTGCAGTTTCAGCCATTGTTTGGAGTGATGTCAGTACTGATTGTTTGTTTTTCTTTGTTAAGTCATTTGTTCCCACATGGCAATTCACAGATGATAATTTTGTGGGATCAAAATTTGAATCCTGAATTTTTTGGACAGCCTCTTCAGTTGTGTATACCATATATTTCTCTGCAATGTTTGGTCTATACATCTGGTCTATATTCACACCGTTGATAAGTGAGTCACCAAGTAGAACATGCTGTACTGATGCCAGATCCTTTTAAATGTGTTGTGAGGTAGTGGTAACTGTAACTTCCTGACCGGTTTCTAGATTTCTGTTCTGGACGTGTTGTGTAGTTGTGACTGATGCATATGTCTCACTCAGCATTTCATCAACTTCCTCCTCAGATGTATTTTCAAATACCTGGTAATGATTGTTTAGGGGAACTCCCGATTGTCTTACATCACTTGCAATTAACTTTGCTGATGCCGTTGATGGTGGCCTGCGCTGACTTTCAAATCTTCCCCGACTTACTTCATTGAGATGTAGTGACAGCTGTTCATACTGGTTACTCATGATATCGTATTTCCAGGAGAATGTTTCTGCTGCTTTCCTTAGCTCATTGTTATCAGCCGTCAATTTATCCAAAGCAACAGTGGTAGTTTCTTTCAATTTTGTGAACTCTTGTTGCCATAGCATTTTGTCAATGTCTTGCATGTTAAGTTTTTCTTCAAAGTCACGGGTGTTCCCTGTCATCTCCTTTTTCAGTTTATCATTAGCTTCAACCAGCTTGTTGTAATTAGCTTTCAACTCATTGTAATCTTTTGTACAAGTACAAGCTCTCTGTTGATCCTGCTGAAGCGTTTTTATCAATTGTTGATTTACAACATTGGTAGATTGAATGTGTTCAGTCATTTGAGTCTGCAACTCCTCCACTCATATTTCGGTATCATATAACCTCCTCTCTAGGCACTGTAATTTTTCTCTATATTGCCCCGTCTAGATCTGCTGGAGGGAGTTTCAAATTTATGAACCAGATTCTTTACAAACCCATCATCACTGTCTGTATCAACTTTATCTTCTGTGAGTTGCACACATTCATGATCAGTATTTCCAGCTGTATCTGGTTTATCAACAGCTCCATGCATGTGTGTACGTTGGCCAAACGAGGCCACCATCTTGGTTTTCGAGTTCACAGTCATTTTTGAAATCACCGTTATTTCTATTAACAGATTGTTTAAGTTCAAGAAAGTCTTTATCTGCCCAGTTCTCAAAACTTTCTCCTTGAACCATGATTCCGCCTTTGGTATAGAATGTCAACACTACATATTTATGCTCTCTATCGTCTTGCTTTCCCGCCCGACAATTCCACAGTGTAAGAACAGCCATCTTGCCCCTGACAGATTTGATTCTTTCCACTCCTGTTTAAGTTCGTTCGTCTTACAATAGCTGTCTGTATACGCCTTACAATAGCTGTCTGGTTGTGGTTGTCTTAAACTTTATGTTGGTTGGTACCGCACTGCTAATTTTTCAGTCATACTTGAAGTTCGTATGTATAACTTCATCAGCTTGAATTTCCACCATGGTTGGGTTGGTCACTACCGTAGTAGACTTCGCTGCATCGTACACAAAGTCCTCATTCATATTAGGCCTAGAAATCCTTCCTGCCTTGTTTTCTGCCATGACTCACAGGTTCCACGTATGTTACTTTCAGTTCTTGTGAGTATTGTGTGAGTATAAATGTTGTACAGTCTATGAAAACACCAGTCACTTGTAGAGCAAGCAGGACTACATGTGCTCTATGCTAGCCGCCATTGTTTCAAATATAGCCAATGTTATAGCCATTTCTCAGCGCAGCAACGGAGCCATGTTTAGGCGATCATCTGTCAGTGTCGCGGCCATCGAGAATCGCGATGAATGCCGTGACAGCTGTAACGTGAACTTGATTTTTTTGACATTTAAACAGCATAAAGGACTTAATCAATACTGGAACGTTGCAGTTTATTTCGCTAAGGGACTGGACACAAATTACAGGGGGGGGGGGTGGGCCGGTGTTTTTCGAAACACCGCTGCGTCAAAAATAGTGACCCTTCAAAAGTTCATGCACAAAAATTAGTGACCCTCCCCCTTATCCGTGCATGAAAATAAATGACCCTCCCCTAATACTCAATACCCCCCAACAAACCTGCAATGTGTTCAAGACCCCCCTTCTGACTTGCTATACTTTTGAAATCCCCCTCCCAAAAGAAGGCAAAATGTGGCTGATATAACACTCTGTCCAAAAAATTTCGAATCATATGTGAGTGATAATTCATGTAAATGTACTTTGCTTGAAGTGGCAGGTAAAAAGTGCATGCGTGTACAAACAATGTAATTTTTAGATTTCATCGATAATGATGATTCACTATACATGGGAGTCTATGACAAACTGTAAAAAAATTCTTTCACAATTAATAATATGCACTTTTTGTGCATATATGGACCCTGAATAATTGACATAATTGTACTTGATTAGAAGAGGGTGGTAACACATGCATCTATGTACAACAACTTTGTTTTTGGAATTTCGCATAAAAAGTTCATCCATCATACATTGTAGTCTATGACAAAAGTAAGAATAATTGTTTTAAAATACAAAACTTGGCAAATCTGTCTATTTATGTACACTCAATTATTGATATAAATGTTCATGATTAGACTAGAGTGGTTTCAAGTCCATTGTTGTGCAAGAAATTTCATTTTGGCATATCACTGAAATGTTGATTCACTATACATGGCAGTCTATGACAAAACTATGAATAATTTTTGTCCAATACAAAACTAAGTAAATCTGTGCATTTATGTACACCTAATTATTAGTATTAATGTTCATGATTAGACCACAGTGGTTTCAAGTCCATGGTTGTGCAAAAAATTTGATTTTGGAATTTCAATGAAATGTCGATTCACTATGCATAGCAGTCTATGATGACACTATGGATATTTTTTTCCAATACAAAACAGGTAAATTTGTGCATTTATGTACACCTAATTATTAGTATTAATGTTAATGATTAGACTAGTGTGGTTTCAAGTTTATGGTTGTGCAAGGAATTTGATTTTGGAATTTCAGCGAAATGTTGATTAACTATACATTGTAGGCTATGAGGAAACTACAAATAACTCATAGCTTATCTGATCCTAAATTGTTATTCAAAAGTTGTTTGACCTGAAGCTTCCAGTTGTTATTGATGATATTTTGCACTGTTCTGAATAGTTTGTATTCTGTCAATGTCCTCAAAAAATAAAAAAATGTACATACAGCGACATGAACATTTGACACCAACCTATACCTAATGTATTGCCAATGGGAGAATGATATCAGATAAGTGATCTCCCAAATTGTTACTGAAAGAGTCATAATAGGGGACAGTTATGCACAATAGAGGAGTTGGATATTAGAAATCATGACAACTTAAATCAATGTGGCTGCTTGGATCATCAATACATTGTTTATTATACCCTTAAAATTGCGCCCGAAGGGCGCGCCGAAAATGGAAATGGCAGAAAATGAAAGTGCCAGGAGGTATTTTTTCTTTTTTTAGTATTCCATATTCTTCAATACGTGCACATGCAAGTTCAGCTTTGATGCATAAAAAAAGGTGAACCTCCCCCATAGGCATACACAAAATTTTATGACCCTTCAAAAATGCTTGCGCGAAAAATGGCGACCCACCCCCAAAAAACACCGGCCCACCCCCTGTAATTTGTGTCCAGTCCCTAAAATGAGGTGAATGTTGGCAAAAAACGTCCCGCGTGTCAATAGTTATTTTTGTCTATTGACAGGGGCCTGTCAATAGAGAATCCGTAATGTGATATCTTACCTGTGACACACTTAACGTTGTCTCTTTCTGCTATGACCTTGGTCAACTCTCCCGTTCCACATCCGATATCTAACACGATATCACCATCCTCCCAGTCGTTTTCCCATAAAGATAGCAACAGTAAACCAGTACGATGTTGGCCCTTCCTGTGGTTTGAATAGAATTCCCAACTGTTGTCATTCATGTTCAATATTTGTTGAGAACACTTTACTGCTAGATATAGAAGACCAGTCACGACACTGCACGACATGCGACAGGCGACCCTTGACTTCAAACTTGCGACAGGCGACCTGCGACTTCAAAACTGCGCAATATGTGCCGAGCAAACTCCCAAAATCAGCCCTAGTCATACCTACCCTAACCTAACCGAACCCTCTAGGTTAACCATAGTGTCTAATGTAGACAGATTGACTTTTTGAATAATTTGTACGGTATACCCACATACGTCCGTGTCACAGTATATTCATTCTCGCGAGCCAGAGAAATAATTTCCGGTCCGCTAACCTACGCAAAAATAAACGGGTAGCGCTAAGCTGTTGCCGTAAAGAGGCGTATGATTTACGACGATGAGTATGTTAGGAAGGAAAGCCAAACCACATCTTCAGACAGCCCAAAACAAATGGAATGACATTACACGCATTTAAGGGGAAGACCATTTGATTTCAGGGGGAACTGGAGGATTTGGGGGCAAAATTGTCAGCAGGCGACGAAGAAGAAAAGATCCAGTAGGCCCTAATGTCTTGAGAAAAAATTGATAATAGCACACCAAAGGGAAAAAATGTCACAAAATGTGGCTCAATATAATTACAAAATGATGGCTCATGTACTGGCAAATTCAATAGACTGCAGTACTGAAACGTGTACTGCCATGATCACGTACACAGAGATCAAACTGGTTATTGACCTGGCCGTTACATTAGTGAAAGTGTCCGAATTATTGATGACATTTTTTTCATTTTACAAAACAATGGAAAACGAAATGTTATGCTCTTTTTGTCGACTACGAAAAAGCTTTTGAAACTGTTAACTGGAAAATCATTCAACCAGTTTTGGAATATGTAAATCTTGTCGTTTCTGTTCGACAATGGGTGAATACGCTCTATGCGTCTGTACAGAGCTGTATAATTTACAAAGGGCATTATAGTGCTTTCTTCGATTTACAGCGCCGTGTGCGGCAAGGTTGCCCAATATCCGCTCTTCTGTTTCTACTTGCGATCGAACCTCTTGCATGTAAAATAAGGCAAATAGGCGACATACGAGGCCATCCGTATTCCATTTAAAATATCAGCTCATATACGCGAGGAGGAAATAAAGGTAACATTCTATGCTGATGACACAACGCTGTTTCTTCAAGACTTACACTCAATCTACCTAAGTCTACAAGTAAAATTTTAGCAAATGCAGTGGCTTGAAAATGAATAAAAGCAAATCTGAAGCTGTGTGACTGGGAGCCTGTCAAAGCTCAAAGGAAAACATCATCAACTTCAAGCGGACAACAGAACCTGTCAAAACACTCGGGGTCTATTTTGGATATGATGAAGCAACATGCAAGCAGCTGAATTGGGACAGTACAGTGGCTAAATTGGAATCTGTTTAAATGCATTTAAATCCAGAAACTGAACATTGTATGCTAGAAATCTATTTACACAGTCGTTAGCCCTGTCATAAGTACTTATAAGTACTTTAGGGACAGGTCAGTTTCTTCAACCTGGGGGGGGGGCGGATTATTTTTTGCTGACATAAAAAGGTGGCTGACCCCTCTATTCCAACTTTCGAACACAGGGTGACCCCCTTGCGCGCGACAAAGGTAAAACATAAGGTGGAATATAAATTGAATGATTCTGTGTGTTGGTATATATATGTATACACACACACACACACACACACACACACACACACACACACACACACACATATATATATATATATATATATATATATATATATATATATACTTTATAGATCACATTGGGAGTTTAACATCCTGAAATCATGGCTTATAACAAAGTGTTGTATATAGAACCGAAGAAAATGCTTCTGTAAAATGGTCAACGTTTTTGAATATCTTCTTTGTAGACAATGGATGTAATAACATTTTTTGTTTTCAGCAAGAGCGACAAAGTCCCCCTACAGAAACTTACATGTAAACAAATGTACACGATTTTAACCCAAGACATCGACCACAGCTGTCTTTCAAAATCTGTCAAAAGATGGTGTCACAGAATACAGGTTTAACTTGAAAATTTCAATCTCAAACCATGTTGGAGTCTAACAAAATAACTAACAAAAGAGTTGAAATAAATAGAGTTAAGTTGGAAATGTTTGTCACGGATTACTCCCTGTAATAAGTTTTTCTACTTTTGGAAAACAGAACGTCCATGGATTGTAAAGTTTGTAAGGAGAGAGATACCCTCGAACACAGATATTTTTCGGTGTCAAATTACTTAAGTTGTCTGGAATAATATTGAATATATCCTCAGTAAACTTTTGAGATCCTCTATGTATATAAAAGAAAAATACATTATACTCTATTGTTGTCTAAATAATTTTTCTCAAGACGATGAAAACTTTGTTAATTTTCTTATACTGATCGGAAAATCGACTATGCATAAATATTGGCAATTGGAGAAAAAATGTTTCAATTGGTGGTCTACTGAAATACGAGCTTACTTGCAGAACGAAATACAGGTTATACTCTGAAATGCACAATTATCCAATGAATTCATACAGTCATATAATAAATGAAATTAACTTTCTATTTTGAAACTTTACTTGATGTGAAATGCAAATGTTTGTTTTCGAAGTATGTATTTTAATAAAAGATAAAAAAATTGGGAAATCTGACTCTCTTATTCTCTGAATGTGCGCCAACTTCGGTGGTACTAACATTTCAAAATGCATGGAGAAGTCAGTATTCCTGCTATAAACACACAATAAAAATTGGGCCAAGACTCATTTATATCTAATGTTGAAGGCTACGTCATGGCAAACACACTCTACGGTTTATGTTGAAATAAACATTGTCATGATCAAAACTTAAATAGAGATTTTTTCGATGGACTTGCTCAGTATAGTGTAAATCTAAAACACATGACATGATTCATTACTCGACTTATAAACAGAAGATATTATTATTTTACAATCCTTTGTTTTACACAATCTCTGTCCTCTTATTTAATGTAATCTGTCCTGTGCTCACGTAGAATACCATTTTTTATTTTTAGATGTGCAGTTGTTAACCAGTGACAGTAAGAAAGTAAAGAACCGCATTTTAAAAAACCGGTCATCACGAAAATAAAAATTGCATTGCTGCCACATCATCCCACATGTGAAAAAATGAGGCAAGGCAGAAAATCGATCAAAACAAATTGTTGCCACAGTGGCGGGAAAAAATTGCTACCATACCCATTTCCTCCAGCCTCCTGCCCCCGAAATCAAATGGTTCTCCCCTTAGGTTACATTCAAAAACACCTCATGGGTGGAGGGAAATTTCACGGCATGCAAGGTAGGGGGGGGGGGAATCTTTAAAAATTGACATTACAAAGAGCAGGACTGGAACATTTATTGAATATCAAATTCCTTTTCAAATACCTCATGAAATTTTATTTCCTGCCATTTCAATTTTCGGCGCGCCCTTCGGGCACAAGTTTTATGTATAATATAAAAAACAATTTATTGATGATCAAAGCGGCCACCTTGCAGTAAAAGAATTAGGTTGCATGATTTCTACTTACCTAACCCCTGCAACAGAAAAAGAGTTGGCACAGAAAGGAGGAGACGAATGCTCTGATAGATAACCGTTTTGCAAAATAGCCTTGCTCACAAAACTAGGATGCTTCCTGCATGACAAATTACTACTTAGAAAAATTGGAGGTGATCAAACGAAAAATTGGTGTTGATTAAACGAATGGTAAGCGGTAGCCGGAAGCAATAATGAACTCAATAAAGGGCGGACAATTTAGCGGAGTTTTCCAAGCGACGTAAATTACCCACTACAGAATTGCTTGAAATAACTGCATGGTTCACAGGTCTCAGAAAATTGCAACGGTAAGCCAGAGTCAAATTCAAAATCAAGTTCATGAGACTGTGCAGGACTAGATGGTTGAGTCTTGAGATGGGCGGGTAGAATTTTGCACTGGTGGTTGCCTACTAGAGGTTGGTGAAGTACATCTGTTCTGCAAATGCCCCTCTGCCCGCAATGAAAGCATGGACCAATCCGAAAGCTGGAATCTGAAGAAGTGGACGAAGATGGACGCATGTAGCCGGTTACCAGTTGTAAGAAACTGTGTGACTGATTCTGAGCATGGATGTTCTGACGCTGCTGAGACAGAGACTGCTCATGAGAAAAACAAGACTGACTAGTTGAACGGGGACACAGTTTCTTCTTAATTTTTTGTTCTTCTCTCCCCTCGGAGCGTTGCATTCGTTTCTCATCATCTGTATCAGATGCTAATTCGTCAGACATATATTCGTTGACAGTGCCCCAGCTAAATTCGTTTTTGTCAGCCAATTTAATTAATTCAATATGATACTCAAACCCTGATCTTAAGATTTTACAACTGTGTTCATAGAACTGTCACAGGTCAGGTCGACAGCTTTTTGACAGGGGCCGTGAAGAGTTTTTATCATGGGTAAACACTGTTCTGTGTACAATTCATATTGCGATGGCCACAAACTTTTCCGGCATGATATGGAAGTGAACAGATTAATATTGATATCGCAGCCAAACGTTGAAGCAATAGTTTGTTTAGTGTGGTGGAGTTGTTCATATAGATTTCCGAATTATTGCAATGATAAATTTCAAGTGCAAAGTCCTAATGTCGCCCCGTATAGGTACGTAACTTTTATAATATTTAAACATGTTATTTCATGAAGATTCGGTTAAAGGGTTTGAACGGCCGTAAACGTCACAATAAATGTCATTTATAAACTTTCGATCTTCACCGCTGTAGAGCAACACTCAGCGGTCGTAGAGGGGTCATAAGTGCTTAGGACATTGTGTAGACCATAGTCTAGGTTAATCTTAACAGTTACTGCCCAACAATTCTTTAATTTATTCTGTATAGCACATTGTGTTTATGGCTGAAAGGGGACTGATGTAAACTGGATCCAAGAAATACTGTAGTCGATATTGCTCCGCTATGAGTCTAGATGCAAAATCAATTAAAATAAATGAAGCTCTTTACAGGACCTGAAGCATCTGAATTTGCAATTGAAGTCAAGGAATGACAGGTTCTAAAGGTTTGATATTGTATGGAAAAATATCAGTTATGCAATGTTGTCAATATCAATTATATTGTGGACAAACCCTTAACCCTTATACACCGTTGCAAAGCTATATCTCGAGCAAATTTGCGAGAGTCAACTCTTGATAGTTTTTTTTCGGTATATCTTCAAAAATTAATCATCTAGAACTTCGTCACAGCTTATAAATCTAAATGTCTTCTTAAGGAAAACTGAGCGCAAGCCAGATTTGAAAGCTGTTAAAAGCAATTTCGGAGAAAGCAGTTTTCACTCGAAAAAACCCAGAGGTTTAATTATTTCGGTTTAATTGGTTGAAGAAAATCAAACTAGGATATTACAATCCAATTTAGAGAAATTTATAGTCTCCGAATGTTTGTCCTTTGAAGTTCTCTCTGAAATCAAGATATGTAAATGGTTGACGCGTGACGATTGATCATCTTTTTGATAACCAATGCGTTGCTGACATTGAAGACACAGAAACAACGGTAATGAGTATTGGTATAAGCTCTTTATTATTTTCTAGCAATATCTAATGTATCCAAACGTCTGCCCTGGTCATGACCTGAAGGTCACAGTCCCTTAACCGACCGTGTGTAGATATGCAAGATAAACAGGACGATGTTCGTGAAATCAAACTAGTTTTTAAGGTTCCAACACAAGAAATTGACCTTTTTAAGCTAACAATTCTCTGGTGGTTAATAAGCTCAGAACCCCCTTAAATTATACATTTCTGAAAGCCTGGATATAGGGGAATATTTTGATAACCACAGTGTGTCACCATTATTTACATAACCACGTGACAGGTAATTTGCAAAACCTTTCAAAAATCGGTTTTCCCTATGTTTTGTATCAATACTTCAAAATATCTGACTCAAACTTGCTGGAATGCAAGCAGTCACAATGCTATTTCAAAGTGTGTCTCAGATTTTTTACATCTTCTTTAGTTTTTTTGGAGCACAATTTTAAAAAAATCAACTAGGGTTTAATTTACTGCTCTGGAAGTTTTTCTGGCATTAAAATTGTTTAAGAAGGTTTAAAAAATTCTGAGAACACTTTGGAAGATCCTTAGGACAGCTTGCATTCACACAAATTTCAGCCACATATCTCAAAGCATTGAAACAAAACATAGAGAAAACCGATTTTGAAAGGTTATGCAAATTACTTGTCATATGATAATTATGTAAACAATGGTGACACTATGGTGACCAAAATGTTCCCCTATATCTAGGCTTTTCGAAAATATCCATCCATTTGCTTCCATTCTCTCTCCCTCTCTCTCTCTCTCTCTCTCTCTCTCTCTCTCTCATTTCCGTTTTCCGTTTCTTTAAACATCTCTCTACTTTTAGCATCCGATAAGTAACATGTTCTTCACAATAGCTGTCTTAGACATGATACATTCTCGATAGCGTATGCTGTAGTGTGCTAACTCATGTCCATACTACACAGGACAATCCAGTTGCACAGGGCGTTCATACGTGAAACACAGTCACTCGACACATCGGTGTGGAGAGACTGCATGAACTCGAACACTCGAACTTGAACTGGCGGACAGAGGTGGATGTATACAGTGAACTCAAAAATTGCTCACTCACTTCTCTTTATTGCGAGGCGATATTGTCGTCACATAAAGTCAACATATTATCCTCGACAGTCTTACATTGTTCATTTCAAAATTACTTGGTTGTTCATTTTGGTAATGCGTGCATTCTTTACACCGCAACACCTACAGGGCCAATGTTTTTTTCTCTGGAATAACACGGACAAGAGGTGTTCTTCAGATTCAGTACGCCCAATATATCACGCGGTGGCGGTACAAACAAACGCAAGTGCACAAACGCGTATGGAAATACACGTACCTCTGCGCACGTGCATCTTTGTATTCTCGGACACTTTGACCGTTTGTCGAACTTTGTCGAGGTAATGAGAGCACTTTACGATTAGTGATGGTCTGTTTAAGAATCATATGTTGGGTTATGTCTTCATGTCATGCAATAGCATGAAGAAAGCAGTATTGCCATGGCAATTAAAATTAGTGCAAGTCGGCTTTGTTAAAGGTGTACAATCACCTGTAATCTAAATATGCCCATATATGGTCAAAGGGGCGTTCCTTGGTATTCAAAATGCCAATGTGAGTGCGCTGTTTTTAAAAAGCGGCCACCCGCTTAAAATCTGTAATTGGTTAGACTTTCTCTTTCCATGGTAACGGTGGCAAAATTGGAACAGGTTAGTATACCTTTAAAGGGACACAGTCGGCAATTTTTCTTGAATTATAAAGTTTGATACGAGATACTATTTATATTGCTTGACATGTTGAAAGATACTGAATGAATAGGTTACCATCACAGTTACGAGCGTAGTGATACATAGCGGCCGCCGCGTAGTATGCATAGAATAAAGGGTTACGAGTGTAGTGATACATAGCGACGCCCTTTATTCTATGCATACTACGCGGCGGCCGCTATGTATCACTACACTCGTAGCTGTGGTTACCATGCCTTTATTCGACCCCGGTTTTAGACACGATAGATGAAACCAAAATAAATGACCATTAAGGTAGAACGCACCTCGGGGACAGAAATTCGGGCCTTCAAATTTTATCAATTTTCTTCTGACCTACCACTTGTGGGGGCTCATTTTGAAGCTCTTGGCGAAAGAAAAGTTTTCACCGTCTTAGTTTTTTGAAAATCGAAGATTTTATTTTTTCCCATAGAGTTAACACAGGGATGGCGGCCATTTTGAATTTCAAATATCGAGAAATCGCAAGTTATTTGTCTCTCTAGTACCAAAATTTGCACGGTGACCCCTGATTTTTATTCTTGCTTTGGTAAGAGAATGGTTCAAAGTTTCACTGAGGAAAATATGAGCAAAAGTTTAAGTCTTTCACTTTCGAGGTGCATATTACCTTAATTCATTCTCACGATGGTTTCATTTCATTTACCTTAAACCGGGGGTCGGATATAGGCATGGTAACCTATTCATTTAGTATCTTTCAACATGTCAAACAATATAAGTAGTATCTCGTATTAAGCGAAATTCATGAAAAATAGCCGACTTTGTCTCTTCAAGGGGTCTTATTTTATTTTCATTAATCTTGTAAATTGCTTTTTATTTCATTATTCTGTTATTAATTATTAAATGTTTACGTCTGGCTCTGCTATTTACTCAATGTCCAACGCTAGCTGCTGGCCTCTCGAAGGCAAATATAGTTCACTTGATGGATGTCTCAGGATTCTGGTTTTTTTGTCCAGAGGACGAAGCTCCCGTACTACTGTTAGAGGACAGTTCAACATTGTTGTTCCTTCGAGAATAATATTATTTGTAATCCGAAATATGCCAGGATTCTCTGAATCTCAGTCTCAGCACTACGATTTTTCCTTGGGATTAATCTCCGTATTACACTGTCATAGCAAAAGACATGACTCTGAACTTACTTCTTCGGAAAATTCTTCGGAGCAGTCTACCACAAGCCATTCGAAACCTGTTGAGTCTGCTCCTGATGACCTCAATGAGACGTGGAGGAGGATATTGGTAATCTTCGTGCAAAAAATCTTCAAAGATACCATTGCAGTTGGCAATAGCGTTGACCGTTCTTTGAAGTTCGGCCTCCCTTTGCTCTTCGAAGGTTTCGTTCTGGAAATTGGTTTGGCGAGTGATGTCATTAAGTACTACTCCTGAATCGTCGTTGCAAGCCTGGTTCTCTTCGTTGTCATCTGATTTCACTGTTGCCGAAGAGGAGTTGGGTGTTGGAATTTCCTCAAGTGATGCAATGGATGAATTAGAACGGGACAAGTTGATACTTTGAGGGTCTGCGGAGTCTGCAGCCATGGACACAGAATCTTCCTCATTATGCTGTGTCTCATCATGGTCAGCTGTGGCAGTGTCTTTCTTGATATTTTCCATTTCTGTGAGCGTATATTTGCTGTGTCTGTGTGGCTGGTGCACCAGTTCATCGTCAGACTCTGGGAGGTGCACCAGTTCATCGTAAGATTCTGGGAAATCCTCACCGTGGCGTTGAATTGATTCAAGTTGATTAACAGCGTCCCTTTCTTTGTCGGCATTGTCTTCAAGAACGACATGAAGGGAACGGGAACTGCGCATATCTTCGAGGATCTCCCGGTCAAACTCGCCGTCATCGTTTCGCATATTCAACAACATCTGTAGGGCATGTACGAGGTTGAGGTATTCGTAAAGGTCTGTGCAACGGATATCGATGCTCTATAAAAACAAAAGAATGAATCTTTGTTGAGTCCATCTCGGAGTTTAAAATTAATAATGTACAAGCAGGAATGGTTTGTGGTGACGGTATCATTCCTTTCTGTATATAAATGTCTAATTTAATTCCTATTTCTTTGATTGAGTGATATATATCACCGAATGAAAGGTTTAGTCGTATTCCATCACGGGATAAAAGCAGAGAAAAGCGGTAAATTTGCGTTTTCTTGTAAATGTTTATGTGCTTCTCGGCTGGGAGAAGCGCTTGGATCGTATAGCGTGACACAGGTCAAATTTTTGACAATATGTTCATTCACTGTAGCGACCACACAAGATTTTTGGAGTTATAAAGAGCATAGTTAGAAATTGAATATATATACATCTATAAAACAGCGAACAGGGAAAACATTTCTTGTTGTTCAAATATGTGTAGGTAATACCTTTCTTATTTATAAGTGACTTTTTGTCTCTAGAATTTACGTCATATTTCATTGAGACAAAAGAAATGAAAAACTCACCCTGCTATCATCTTCGGCCAGAAGACGAAATCCTAAACACGGGGCATCCTCCAGTCGATGAAAAGTGGTTAAACTGAACTCTTTAACCTTTTTATTCATGAACTTCTGTCAAGTTAGATGATAAACAAAGAATAATAACCCAAGAAGTAAACATCGTGCTATGTCGCTAAAATTGAAATCATCGGGATATCCTATTTAAAATTTATGAGTAAATATTTTTTGCGTACAATGGATATGAAAGAGACCTCTTTTTAAAATATTGCACAAAGATTTATAGATATATCTTCTACAGTCAATGCATATGTTGATAATAGTAACTAATTGTTTGTTTTATGGTTTACAATGAGAAATCAGTATTTGCCTTTTTCGATAACTTCACCCTGCATGGGTAAATTATTTCAACATTCCTCTTTCGCCATCGTTGAAAAATGCCATGCCATGTCCTGTTTTAATCTTAACTTTATAACTGTAAAGCACATCTCCTGACTGCAAGAAAATCAGAGGACGTTTTAATTTTTCCTAATGATTTTCCAAAATATGAAATTATCTTTTAGATTTTATTGGTCTTCGGGATGGAAAAAAATGTCGAGAGTTGCTGTTAAATGAAATGGTTTCACTTCATAGACTGTGTGTGGACCTTTTATAAATAACTCGGTACAAATCAAAATTTGTCATGATGGTGATCTCCTAAAATATCGGATGAGAAAATTTTTCAGGTTTATACTTTCAAATACAAAGTCGTTCTGCATTTTAAAACTCAAGCTTCACAAAAAGTTAAGTTTCTTTGAGCAATGTAATAAACATTGTGGTCCGCATTCCTTAAGTACATCTCGGTGAAGTACACGCAGGGTTGTTTACTGGTCCCCAGAAAGAAAGATTGATACGGATCGTGAATGACACAGTCAGGTATCCACCTGTTGTATAATAAACGATGAAACCCCGAGGTCGATAAAATCGAATGTACCACAGCAATGATAATTATAAGGAAGAAAGAAAGTTTCCCGAGGCATACCTGGTAAAGGTGGGCAAACTTGCCAGATTTCTCATCTAGCGAGGCATTGTCCGTCATTTTGACTTACGATGAGTGAATAAGTAGTAATCGGGAAAGACTTTTTGTTGAAAACAAGGACAATGTCTTTGACCGCAAGAGGAACGTTATTGGAAAATAAGCTTACAAGTATTGCAATAGCAAGAGTCTGCACAAAGTTGTGTTGAGAACTTTAGAACTTCGAATGTTTTCGCGTGTCGTCACAATGGTAGTGACGTAGCGCGTTCGCAGAATCTTATTGGACGAAAGTTCTATTGGCGTGAGTTTCTGAAACGTTCATTGGCTGACAGTTCGGGGGTGTATATCGTAGCACAAACCATTCGAGAAAGGGGTTTTTGCATGTAATTCGGAAGCAAATGTCCCACAGACTATTGGGACTTTATTTACAGCATTTTAATCATATTTATATTACGTTCACTCGGAAAACCCAAGAGGATTCATAGGAGGGCTCGAGGGCGCTGTTTCCTCGAGTAACACCCACTGCATATCGACTCCTGAAAACGGTGATTTTTGCGATTTTACCGATAAACTTTCGTCATTTTGTAGCTGATACGTGAAGGTTAAGGATATTGCCAACACCTTGTGGACAAAGTATACACTATGGCATCGTTAATAAGTGGCGAGAAAACAGGAAAACGTCCACGACACACGTCAGGTAAAACCGACAACATTTGAAGAAACTTAGTAAATAACTCAATGTTCAGAAATTCGATATTTTAATTAATAACGCCAGTGGGCTTACAATCAAATTTATTTGTAAAGCTTATAAAAGATGACAATCAATAACATATGTAACACGTTAATTTTCAGCCGTCTATCTTGGCTTTCAAATGACTTTCTTGATTTATACTGTGAAAATGTAACTGTTTTCATTTAGATTGTCTAGGAACAGCTTTTCTCACATGTATTTAACTTTATTTTAAAGTGACTAATAAGCCGTTGTGGCTTGGTGTTTATCACTAGTCACTATAATGAATTACTACTACTACTTCATAGCGGAACAATTGAAATTTGTTCGTAGAATGTGAAGTAAACGTCAACACAGCATATCATTTGGAGATGGGAGTAGCAGTGCATTTGTACCCGTATATCTATCCAAGACGATTTTCGATGAAGTATGCAATGTGAATGTCAAGCAGACCAAACTTATGGACAATGAAAGTGTTTCACTTGCACAGAATTGCAATATGAAAATACAGAGTTCCATTCGGAATGTACATTTTATTTGAGTGATCCAGTCCAATAAATCATAATTGAAACCCTTAGTCGTCAACTTGGCATCTCTACCTGTGTAGTGCCCAATGTCATTGTTGACATCCGAATTTCAGCGGAGATAATGATATGTTCAGGGAACAAAACCAGTACCGGCAGCAATTTTTTCCGCAAGAGGTTGTTGCAAAGAGCAAAGGACGCATTAAATGCCACACAAAGAAAATCTAATGCTGATGAAAAAGTCAGTTTTGATGGAAGGCAGCAGATGAGTATGCATGCATCGGTCTTCTTGTCATGAAACTACACCTACATCTTTTTACCTTGTGTCTCATTAATGTGGCTCCGTAAACATTCATGCAGTGAAAGATGCCACGAATATTCTAAAGTAATGAAGAATCATTCCATAAAATTTAATACCGAAACGATACTAATTAATATGATTTGCATAATTGAAGTCTAATCCACTTTGCATCTTGCACAAACAGTATATTTTACACAAAGTGTCAAATGAAGGTAAGAAAGTTTGATTTGTGAACGCGTTGCTTGTTGAATGGTTTTGGCTCGTGGTATAAATATCCACCGTTTTACATGAAATAATTATGAGGAGAATTTAGAAGCAACATAGCAATCATACAGATAAAAAATAAAGGAGATTTCTAGGAGTCATAGACCTCAGGTGGAGCTTTAGCGTGACATATTTGTCAGGCATCAAAGTGTATATGAAAGGCTGTTCATTCAAATGGCTTCCACTGTTCTATATTCCTAGTCTACAAAAGAATGACGTTAGCGTTTTTGCGCAAAGCGAATTCGATGGATAAAAGTTCACGTGACGGTGAATACTTTATCAGCGATGATTGGATAATACTTGGGAAATATTAAATTGTGTTAGTTTATCGCTTTATAGAGCAATCCATTAAAATTTCTTCTCTTAAACAACATTTCCCATCGCCTTCTTTGATCTCATGATTTTCTCTGTTTGTGGCTGGTTCAAAATGCTACCCAGCTCGATCTGATCTCACCGATGACATTTGTGGTGCAGGGGACACTGTTGCAAATGGGAAACTTACACGATTGTAGAACATAATGATAAGGGTCCTACTTGTGGGTTTGTTTGTACTGTGGTCTTTTCGATTTTACAGGTTTGACTTATTTAGATACACAATATGCAATATGTCAACTCAACCCTTACATGTGTACAAAATTGTTGACAGGTGAATTCTAGTCCGAACTAGAATCCAAAGGGTAATCAATAACAGTGACTTTAACACGTATGAGCGCTGTGTTAACAAGCCACATAGAGGTGTTTAATCGTGCTTTGTGGAATAGAACAAGAACATCCAATTGGCATACAAAACAAAACTGCGAAATAAATCAAAATCTCCAGCTACTGGCCTTAAAAACAAAATTTGCCATGTGATTCTGCAAAGTTCTGAATTGTTCTAGATGTCTGCATTTTCTCTAAACCCAATGCCGTGTTTCAATACAAAAATTTACGCGGAAGATATACTTGATGGTCGGTAAACTGGCATGTGGAGTCAACACCAACCAGGCGAATCAATTTCAAAATTGTTCGGTCGCCCTTGTTTGACCCGTGTATCGTCTGTGTTAAACAAAGGTACGAATTTCCTTTTACATTCTTCCAATCTCGCTGTTATTTTTTGTACTCTTTTAAGGCATTTTCTCAGCTAGATTATGATGCTCCGTCGGATCATCTGCAGAGGAAAAAAACGCATTAAAATTATTTTTTATAGACAGAAATTTACAAGTTAGCCACATTTATCACAAAACCTTGAGAATGTACTGCAAAAGCCTAAATGATTATCAAATCCTGAGATACAACTATATACACTCATACGACGAAAATCTATTCAGGTTTACGAATCTATTTTTCTTTGCTTTGTAATTTTCAATCACTAAAGTATGACTTCATTGCGTGTCAGAGAGTAAATAATTATTTTGTCATCTACTACAAAGCCACGCTATCTTCCATACCTAGTGACACATACATTTATACATGTGTGTATACACTTTCACTTACCCTTCAAATTGTAGAGGTAAATGCTATCAGGACGCCACGAAATAAAACAATACGGGTCGCCTAATTTGCCGTCGGTTTCTATCGGGGGTACTCTACATGCTGTAAATATATCAAATCACTGTTGTTACAACAAATGTCTCTCCGTCGGCGTTTTAAATTGGTTTAGACGTTTAAGTTCAAAGAATGCCTCGTTATAAATCTTGTGTTCCAAAATCCCGGTTGACTCAAGTTTTGATTAAGCCACTTTACTGTAAGATCAGTGTATCAGAGTACTGCAGTAAGATAAGGTATTATGCGCCTCGAAAGTTGAAAGATCTAAACCTTTGCTCAAAGTTTCGTTAGGGAAACTTTGAAAAATTCTTTTTCAAAATCAAAAGATAAAATTAAGGTCCACCTCGCAAATATCGGCGCCGAAGAAACAAATTACCTTCATTTACCGATGTTTGAAATTCAAAATGGTTATCATCTATGTGTTTACTCTATTGGAAAAGGTGCAATTTTGATTTTCCCAAAAATAAGATGGTGAAATTTTATTTGCTCTAAGAGCTTCAAAATGAGCTCACACAAGTAGTAGATCAGAAATGTAAACTTTTGAGAATCTGAATATCTGTGCCCTGGGTGCATTCTGCCTTATTATAATATCAAAAATCTTTCAGGTCTTTACAACGCTTACTCTAGCTAGGAGAATTTCTAGAAAACGGTATTAACCGCCGAGTAAATATAACATATACATTGTAAATACAATGGGGTTTCAGGCCGCCAAACTTCAAATAATTGTAATTTATAAAGGCGATCCTCAAAATGGTCAAGGTACTTACCGTACTCTCCACAAGTCCCTTTGATTAATTTGCAATCGCCAACCCTGATGGAAATAATGCATGACTAAAATGTGACATTCCGCCATTGTTGTAATAACAATACCATTTTTTACGTACAATATCGTCATATTTGCGGTTGAACTGATGGCAAAGATAATCAAGAACCAAGGTCCCGCTTGCATACCTAAATATATCAACATCGCGGTCATATTTTCCCGGTATATTCTTGAACATTATGAAATCAAAGTATTTTTGTACCGAGCATAAGCAGGAAAAAAGAGTATAGGACTGGCATCTGACGGGTTTTAGTAGTCAATTCACCGAACTGAAATAACTTTTTTCCATGTGTTCTAAAAATGACCAAAATACTTTAGGATAGTAAGTTTTAGTAAGACTATGCATATAATTGATGCCGATAAACTGACGGCGTATCACATTCATGTTTTACTCCAAGTTTAGAGACCTTTTCATAAAGTACCACTTTCAAGCCGACTCTCATTAACAAATCGAGTATATTGTATCGTTATTGACCCCAGTGTTTGTCATTTATGTGACGGTATTCTGTCTTTACATGCTCGCAATGCATCATCTAATTTTCATATGGAGTCATTTTAGGACAATTCAATTGATGCGATTACAGAACACGGAAGCTCTGAATATTTTACATTATTGCTTCACAGAGAAATGGCTGATCAATTACGTTGTAGACAAATTCCTTCCTCGGGATGGCGCATTCGTAGACAGCGCCCTCCACATGTCAATACCATCTATCTTGTGATCTACACAATTTCATAAGAGATGATAATTCAATAGCTAGAAATACATGTAGTCTTGAAACGTTGCATATATCAACCACAGCCATTTAATCTCAGGAACACCTGGGTGTGTTCTCGTTCTCCGACCATAAACAGAATTCAGCAAGCTTTGCTTTGGAATTTATCATATGGTGCACCATGTGTCAAACATTACGTATAATTAAGGAATGAGGGTCACATAGCAACATTGACAACGCCCTCGTAATGGATGAGAAAATCCTGAGGCTGGAAGATCCTCTGAATATATAGCAAACTTAAAGTACGTCCCAAAGCTCTTACCCTACTTGTGATGTAAACGGATCACATCGACATCATCCTATTGGACCGATCCACATACATTTCCTATTCACCTGCCACCTTGCAGGCCTACCCATCTATCTATCGTTTACGGAAAGCAGTTCTCTACATATCGGTCAACCAGCTTCGTCAGTCGCTGTATATACTCTTTGCCATACTAATAATTGCAAGCGCTTGGTAAGACTGTGGCAGAACGAAACTTTGCATTCTATGCATATCAGATAAACTGACCTGTTATTTCGCATCCAGCAAGACGAGTATCGGACACCAGTCAACAAAATGTATCATTCTGTGGTAAGAAAGAAAAGCGGTGTAATACACTCGGCTATCGGTCTGTTTTCTCACAAAGTAACCTTTTCAAGTCAATTTGCCGGTTATAGGGTATGAAAAGCAGTTTATAACACAATAAATGATCGCTCTTTGCTGTTATTCGTAAGACAAAATCATGCTACAATAAATCCAATGCTTATTTTGTCTGGTCATGAGTGTTGTAGTGTCAGTATATTACCCACATGTAGGGACTGTGAATCACAAGAATACATTGCTTTTCCCTGAGGTCTAAAAGAGCGATGTACTTCTGGTACTGCACGACCCTTAAAGGGCTAAAGTTGTTATCTTTTCAAATTATTTATGTAATTTTTTTGTTTCACGCGAGAAGTTCTGTTGTTCTTCAGTGTACTGAAACTCTGGATGCGCTACGTTTAAGTTTTGAGATACAATACAACAGTTTAATGTTTTATATCTAAGTACGCACTAAGTGTTTGTTTTTTCATCTAACTTTTGTAAATATAACATTCAAGGAAGAAATCATCTGCTTTCGGTGAGACAAGTGGGTCTCTTTACCAAAGTTGCGTGCCTTTAAGGCATATTCGACTGCTCGTTGTCGCGCATGCGCAGTGTTCTACTTCACAAGTAATTTTGCTTCGACAAAGACAAACATATCCATACAAAAAATCATACCCTAGACGATGTAAGTTAGTCACATAAATACGGAATCGTAACAAAATGCTTGCCCAACCTGATGTGATTTTTTTCTCATATAAGCGAGCAAATACGGAAATGTTAAAAATGTCATAAATAACATCACTTTCCAGCATTTGTTAAATTATAACATTGATATCTCTGACTGATCGGATTTCGAATGAAGATTTTCGTATCAAGGAATGTCACAGCTGGTGAACTCCAAGCGAAATGTTCCTACTTGTCAAAGCGAATGCGTGTTAGGAATTAAAGGAACCTTCTCGTTTGGCAGCAATTGGATCTGCTTGTATGGAAGTTTTCGGACAATTACAATTTTACGAAATTAACTGGCGAGATAATGACCCAGGGGGCAGATAAAAATCTCCTACTATTGTTTCCACCGGTTCCGATGCTTTGCAGGGTATTCATGTTTGTTCTTTTTTAGTCACTGACAGTGTCTTTCAGCATTTTGTTCTGTTTGAGCGGCATAAGACAAGTTTATGATAGTTATTAAGAGATAGGCAGACTTAATGCTCTTGTCATCTTGCGTATTATATTAACGTTTGGAGTCGCGATCGACCGTCGCCTGCAAACTTAGCATCAACAATTTCTTACGTTTTAAAGTCAACAACATTGGTTACAAATTTCTACACTCTGAGGAGCAACTTTTGTCAACCATACAAGATATTGTCGCAGAACTTTACACAGCGAAATTCGTTTTTGTGGCGGATGTGGTTTCACGTGGTTCAATTAAGAAACTTCGAAAGATTGTCGAGGTGACCGCGATAATATTTAAAAACAAAGAAAACGAAAACAACAACAAAAAACATTGCTCTGCCCCGATGGCCTCATGTATGACCCATAACATTTAATATTTAAAACCTCAATAGCTTGGCAATGATGTCGAAAATATGACAATTTTTACGATTCAGTGGGCTGAGTTGCGCCAGCGCGCTCTCATCCCCGCAGTGTTACGTTAGTTACACTGACTGTTAATCAAATTTGGACACAAAAGACATGTAGCCTCGATATTCTATCACAAAGTAGTGTGGGCGTTAGAGAAGGGAAATACAAACAAAAGATGTAGTCGAAAATCCAGTACACAAGGTCAAAGGTATGAAGCGTGTTTATTTATCATTCAAACAGGTGTATTCTACAATCTAAAGAGCGACAACAATTCTGAAAGGTTTGATATTTATTTATATAAACCTAATTTATAGCTTCTACTCGGATAATGATCACATTTATTAATTCACAGTATTGATTAATGATATATATCATTATACCATATTTATATAGAGAGAGTAAATTCCCTCTATTAAGTCAAATTTCGACCATGCTTGCTCAGCAAAACTTACATGTCTAAAACCCAAAATACATGAGCGGATGTTGTTGTGTCTATTGTCTTATCAAAACGTGAACAACAACAATGTTACATTCCAAAGTTATCATTTGATTTCATTACTTTCTTAGTTTAATTTCGGTTTCAGTTACATCTGCAGTCTAAATCGTCTCAAGGACTCGGAACATATGCAGGCGGGGTTCACATAAAGTGAACTGTGACAAAAACATTGGTATTTTGGGAATTATATTGATACATTGGAAGCAAAATTAAGATATTATTATAAAACATGTATTAAGCTATATCCATCTGATCCAAAGAATAAGATCTCAGATTAGCCTGCTACGTGATAGATATTATTCCATACTTGAAAACTTCGTACTTGAAAATACAACGACTAAGGAGTTTGTCAGATTTGGATGTGCTCTTAAGTTCACAAAATTATAGAAATTTGGCTCCCAAAGGTCATCTGTTTGATATTGGTTTAGTATACATTGGGCACTCTAAAATAGAGTGATATTCTTCTTCTACCGCCCTCTTTGTGCATAATTTACAACTATTATATTCCCTTTCTTAACATAATGTTGTCTCCTATGTCTACTATCAAGTGTCGATACTATTTTAGTTTTATTGAAAACACTTCTATCATTTCATTAGCTCGATTAGTCATCAATTCATTCGTTTGTTAGTTCGTTGTTTCTTGTTTTCTTTCTCTTACTTTCTTTCCATATATCTTTCCTATCTTACTTCTATTTCATTTATCGCTCAGATTCTTTTTGCACTTCTAACGAGTACGCTCGTTCCTTGAGTACCAAATCTTTTTTTCTATCTGGTGATTATAAACGAATGAAATCCAACTTCATAATTTACTAGTAAGCGATATCACCTCTTCGGACTCTAACAGGGTACTGCTACTCTATCACACCTCTGCTGGTGTTTAATGTTGTTGAAAGGTTTGCGTGAGTCTCGGTACAATAAATCGCATCACTTATCGAGGAGCCTATGATTGAAAACGTTGGCTGTCGATGCAAAGTATGCTGGGATATATATGTACAATGGTCGTGTCATCATTCAATGCAATACCTATTGCCATTACCCATTCTGTAAAATAGTGGCTTTTGTCAAGTCATGGCGCATGAACAAATGAAAAGTTAATATCAAAGGGAAATAGAAATTTTGACACGTTAATGGTCACGGGTCATGGTGAATCTTTCGTTTTAAAAAAAAAACCAGGAAAGCGAACAGTATATATATAGGCCCTTTATAAACGTAACCGGTGGGGGCGCGCGGTCAAGGACTCAGAGACTCTCAAGCTCCGTTAGAATTATCCACGACGGGCTACAATCAGTGTATAGAGATTGGTGATGATTATGCGATACGCGTATACTGTGTGTTTCAGTGTTTTTCAACGGGTGGCATTTAGAGACTGGCCTTAAACAAGTGCTACACCGTGCTCTGTAAATACAAAATATACAGCTTTGTAAGTCTATGTTAGGTTAGGACATTTGTCATCAAAGGCTATTGTTCTGACAGTTTTTCTAACAGAAGTATACTTTTAGGTGCAGGAGAAAAAGTTTACCTCCCTTACTGAAGAACGTGATTCACGTGAGGTCGCATAAAGATTTATAGACAAGACGAAGTGTCAGTAGTCATTGTTATCTTGGTGTAATCATAGTGCCAAATTCTTTCCTGATAGTGTTGTCTCTCTGATTGTGTTTTTACCAATTTCCTCTCGATGGCTATATCTTCAACGACACTGCATCATTCTGATTAATAGCCTTATTATGAGAAGAGATACTAGCATTAGAGTAAATGTTTGTTCTTTAACTTCTTTGCAATGTTGATTCAATTCTATCTTACATGTAATTGTATTATTTGTTAACGTATGTGTCTCCATTTTAACAGTGTCTCTATTCACACAAATTGTTGTCACTTTACTTCGTCTGCATCAACATGCTACTTTTGCAATTTGAATACCGCAACACCCAGACTCAAAGTAGGAACTCCGTCCACGGTATGTGCGTCTCGCAGAAACATCGAAAAACAGTCAGTAAGAAAATCGTCACGTAATTCCGTCGGTATGAATTCCAGATGTTTTAATAAGGGTACCACATAGTCTGTTGGAAAGATAAGACAGAACAGATAATTAAAAATTCATATAATCTACAGCAGGAACTAATATTTGCATATGTCAATTAAAATGTACTCACTTTCGTCATGTCACAGTATGGCACAAAGCCTAGTAATAGATATATTTCAAGGAAAATAACACTTAGGTAAGATTATATGAAAACTTGATTGTAGTTTTCACCAGATGGTGTTATCGCTGCAAAATTATTGCAATACAAAGATAAATGGTCATGAGTCGACCATAATTTGTTATATTTTCGCCTTGTTTTGAACCATTAATGGAAACAGCTTCAGCAAACTCAAATTGACTTTTGCACAAAACTGTGTATGATACAGATCTGACAGTTTCATTGGTGATACGATCCAATTTGTCCGTCGGGTAATTTTTAATATTGTTCTATATCTGACGTCATTTTCCAGATGTGGCTGTACTAATAACAATAAGATGTAACTGTACTAATACCAATGAAAATAACTACGTTGCAGGACGGATAAAATATCATGTTTTTTAACGGGATAAGGGCAAATTTGACTGTGTATAGAATGATTGGGATTGATCACAGAAAGTCTAAATCCATGTGCATTTAGATATATGTGCCACGTGCACATCTTACTATTTTCAAGGTCACGAGAATAAACTGATGTCCATTAGAAATGCAGATGACCCGATCACCTCGTACATGCGCAGTCCGATGTGCCTGTGATATCGGTTTGCCAATTTGGTTTGTTATTACACAATTGAGTCAAATGTAGCGACAACTTAACTCATATTGTTCATATAGTTAACAGCAATTGACAAAAAATGACGAGAGATTTTCGAGAATTTTTCAAATATAGGTGATTCCAATGGATTTACTAGTAAGCATGTCACCTTTGAATTTCTCTTTTGTGTCCAATGAATAAATGACCATCTCATCTTTAAGAGTCCGCGGATATTTCTTGAAACCACTTCGTGAAATCAAGGCATCAAAATCTTCTGAGCTTCTGAAGAGCGGATAGAATGTCGGTTGAAAATCCTAGAGTTTGATGAACATGATAAAATATCACTCATTACTGAGAATATTAAAAGTATAATCAAAAGTAGTCACTGATTGTAAACGGATATCACTTTAAAACCAATTCGTCGCCTGTCCTCTTCCCTTGTGGTACAAGGATCGACGAAGGAGAAAGTGAACTATCGATATCTGCTTCAATTGTTTTTTTTATCCCGCCTGCATGCCCACTAACAATTGCAACAGGGGCAACAACCTTAGAAACAGTAACTTACCAAACAAATTACACACGTGTGATAACATTTACTGTGGCAGAAATGACAATAATCTGTCTAATCTTTCCCCACAAGTAAAATTTGTTTTCGTGTCGGCACTTGGAGGCCAACTCGGAACGCTTGTTTAAAAGGCTGGACTTATCTGCATTGATTATGAATACCGTCTCTGTAAGACAAAGGTTGCATTTCTTTGACACATTTGAGTAACTATATATGCTCTCGAAAGCAATTTTGACCAATAACTTCTGAGTTTAAGGCGTTTTACCATTTTCACTTTCTGCAAGAACATTTCAATATTTGGAAATAATATCTATCATTTGATCAACGTGAACCCTTCACCAATGATGCAATTCCATGCCTTACCAAATATTTAAGTGATACACGCATCTCCTTGGGAGAAGACGCAGTTGACAGACATTCACACATTCATAGACACAAACACACATACGCACAAGCACACATACACTCATACTCATACAGACATCGGCGCTTCCCGCCAATGAGATAAGTTCCCATACTCATATACCACAGACAAAGAGAAACAGACAGGAAATGGATATTGTTGATGGCGTGAAGTGGTTGCGTAATCCCCTCGATGGACGCATCGCCTCAGGTAGCGCTCGAGTATGTTTTCAGAAGAGTGTCGAACATGCACCCTTCGGTAGTTTCCGGATTTTAAGCGAAAGTATGTTCAGCAAAGTTCGTGTTGTTGTTGTCGTCGTGTAGTGCTGAGAGGAATTGGCGTGCTGGCGAAAACTGGAAAAGGTTTGAGCTTCGGGGGGGGGGGGAGTTTTACCATTTTAAAAATTCCTGTCACATTTTTATGAATATATAATAAGACTATTTTAACCAAGTTTGAAAGTCTTTTATTGATACTGTCAGATTTTACTCAATGGTTTACGGTTAGTCATATCGTCTTCTAGAAATTCGTCATGGGAGGAAGTGTTTATGAAACTGCTGGCGTGTTATGTTTTGATTAGCGTGAAGCGATGTTTTTGCCCTGACAGCACGCAAAGTAAACCTGGTTGCTATGCGACAGGCAGCATGATGCCATCGACTCTGGGAAATCTCGTCCTACTTTTCGAATAATCACGTGCAATTATCAACTACGCACAAAATCCTCCCAAAGCTTTACACCTATGAAGCTCATTTTAATATATAAAGGCCATAGTTTATCGATACGACCATGACATCAAACGGCGTGCCGCGTTTTCAGTCAGTTTGTCTCTTTGTCTGTGCATATACATATGATACAATGGAAGCTCAATAACAAAACTGCAAGTTATGTACCTGTAAGTATTCCATCCATTTAGGCATTTTTATACTCCCGTAATAAATGTCATATGCTAGTTTATCTCCTCGGACAACGTTGAATAGAAACGAGCCATTTTCTCTCAGACACCAGACAACATTTTGCAACACCTTCTCTTTGTCTTCATTCCAGTGGAGGACTGCATTACAGTATACCTTTGTGAAGGCTTTTTCCAAGTGACTTAAGGTGTCCCGAAGCATGGTTGCGTCACCAACAAGGTATATGATCTTTCCATCTATCGAGTTATTCTGTTTCGCAAATTCGATAGCTTTGGCGGAGATGTCGATACCTGAAAATGGAACATTTTTAATTTGTTTAAAATGTATTAAATTTCAACAGACTGCGGAAATATATGTTATCATTGCAATCATTAATAAAAAAATATGGAGTATGTGTGATTGTTACTCACCACTTCTATTTCAGCATGAGTGTAATGGAGAACCTGCACAATCGATTAATTTATGTACCAACTAACCTCTTCATAAAACTTGTATCTGCTTAGACACAATCTTTAAATCGTGGGTAGATATGACACATCACATACAGGTTGCAGACACGATAATGACGTATAGTTTGGCTAGTAGTCATTAAACTATATTCATGCAATCTTCATTGGAATTGCCGATAATTCATATAAATGGGAATAAACAAAATTTTGTGATAATACGGCATGTTTCCGTAGGGAAATGGTCTTTAAAAAAGTGTCTAGTCACATGACCATACGCGAAATGTCGTCTGCAGTTTTGAAACAAAAGCAGGTGACTGGAACGTTATGAGCGTCCTGGATGAGCGGCAGGCCTCAAACTAAAACTGCTACATTTTCCATTCCAACAGCCCAGAAACTGGTACATATCATTTACAACAAAGAGTAAGTTGCAAACAAGGACGTTGCGTGGTATGCTTGGGATATTTTTGTGAAGAAATTGGAACTACACTGTTATCACAATGCGCCAAGTAGACATCTCACGATAGATTGTTGCAGTGCATACATAGCGAAGTACATTAAAATAATGAAATGGCATAACGTGAGCTTGTGGTGTGTGTTATAAAGCAGCGCCTATAACCTGGTCTTATAATAAGACTTTATTCGGGCTATGAAAACTGTTCATTATCCCTTGTAGCCATGTGTTACCAGGAACATATCGCTATGGCTCTCGGCCTACTGCCTCGGGGAATAACGATGTGTTTCTGGTAATGCACGGCCCTTCGGAGTAATGAACGAGCGTCGCACCCTCATGAAAAAGCAATATGTCTTCATTATCTTTCCTTCCATCTATCTATCTATCTATCTATCTATCTATCTATCTATCTATCTATCTATCTATCTACCTATCTATCTATCTATCTATCTATCTATCTTTATATTTTGTCTTTCTTCTTTCAATTTTTTCTTTCTTTCTTTTTTTAATAAATCTGTATTTGATTATATACGGTCTCCTAATGATGTTAGCATGTGACACAAGTTTAGACATTTTAGATTATAATTTTGATCGTATCGATGTATCAGTACTGAAGACAATGAGCACTTTGGTCAGGTCGAACTAAAGTTGCCACCAATCTATAAGTGATGGATGTAACTTGAAATTGAATCAAAGTACGACATAAGTTGACCACATGTGCCAAAAGGAATGCATCAGAAACGTTGTGTGGAAGCAGCAATGACCAAAATACAAATGTTCTAAGTTGATTACGCTATACAAAAAAAGGTTAACGTGTGGTGAACACGTGATCTTTCAATATTGCACCTATTCAAATTCAGTTCATTCAGTTTTTGTAGTGGTTAAATTACAGAAAGTCATTTATAAATATACAATTCAGCATATCATAATGTCACACTTATAAAACCTGCATGACTAAGTCTAAGTTAGCGCAGTACCGGTATACATTGAAGTCCAATAAAATTACATTCGACATATGACCTAATTACAGAATTTAATGAAATATGCAAATGAGCGATTCATTAGTATCTCATGCTTGTCAAAAAGACGTCCAAGTCCATATAATACAGAGTATACAAAATTACCCGATCGCATAAATACAAATATTTACACTCTAAGAAATGACCATCTCGGATCACGGATATAAAACACGATTGGAACTAAAATGGGATAATTGGATTTTAAAAGTGTTAGGTGCTCTATAGCTGAATGTTGCGATATTACAAATTACTCATAAAAACAAGTGTGTAACTTGAAAAGAAAAGCTGATGAGAATACATTTGCAGATAAAACAGACAATACTTCAGCATCCAATTATCCCAAATTAGTTCCAATCGTGTTATAAGTAATTTGTGGTACCAGGTGTCCAGAATGGGTAAACGTACCCTGTTAGCTAGACTTGGTTCAAGTCGGTGAATTTAAAAAAAATAGTTTCTCTTGTGTCTCTCCTATTTCGTACAAACCTATCCGGAATTTGGCAGCTCACGCCAGGTTTTCCCAGTGATTGAATGCGTCACGTTTGAGTCTGCGCAGTAGTGAGTTAGTTTCTGCCGGATTCACCGACTTGGACTTCTTGAAAAGTACAGGCGGTGAGACGGACTGTGTACACAGTGAAGTAATGCAAATACAAAATGATTGACAGCCCCTGCCGTTATTCTGTCTCACACCCCGTCGATGGCGTCTGCATGTCTGCGCTATACTTTGTGTTAGTAGCGTCGAATAGGACCCTTTTGCTGGGCCTCTACTACCTCCATGGCCTTTGGTTTTCGCAGGGAACTAGCTGCTTGACAACTTCTTCTCTGGTCCGGATAGTTGATCATGTAGATTTGAACTGCTGTCAGAACTGCTGGAGGTGTTTCAGCAGAGTCGATGCCCGATTGTTGCATGATCTGCAACTCACATGAGTGTGCAGAAAGGGGTCGAGACTTGCACCGACGGCAAACTTTATTTCTTCACAGGACAGTGTCTTTTTTCCCATCCTTGAATAACCGGCGACGATTTTCGCATTTTGCAACATGGGTCTAACAAACAACACAGATATTTTCACGCGTTTTTTAGTGATACAACAGAGGTCGTGCTGACTTTTGTGGGAGTGATCGCACTTGACATTTTGTCAACAACGCAATGTGAGTTTTATGCACGTCTCGTTTGGGTCAATTGGTAACTCCTCCCAATATGTAAAATTTGGTGATGTCATCTTATGAATAATATATAAGCAAAGAAAACGTCATCTCATGAATAATTTATAGCAACGCAGATCGTGCAAGGAAGCCAAGTCTGTGATTCCGGGTGAAACTCAGCTGTATAGCGTTCACTCCACTCATCGCGTTCACCCCCACTCATCGCGTCCACTCACGCGCGCGCGCGTTTCACATGAAAGCAGAATACAAATCATTGCGTTCACTCCACTCAAACATTCACAAATCACAGACTTGAACCAAGTCTACCTGTTAGCATGCTACACCCGTCAAGAATGGCCTAAAAGTATCAAGATCAAAAGCAAACAAGTTAAACTGCTTGATCACTTTATTAGTCAAAGTTAGGGATGCTGTCACACGTCATTTGCGTAACAGATATGTCGTATATCTGTTAAACTATATCTCCATACCTGGCAAAGAACTTCTTAAACGATCTAACAAGCCTATTTTCCGGAAAACCCTGCCTCACTTATGTTATTACAAATGGTATATATCTTACTCGAAAGTCGTCCTATGAACTGCAAGCTCTACAGTATTATAGGAGTTGTGAAACATATTCACCATAAGCTAGGGCAGATGGAATATTGCTGGACAAGTATGGATAGGTGGTAATTTGAAAATCAAAATCATCTCGCTTGTTATATACCTTTATTTCTAGAGTATTCTTGCTTATTTGTATAAACAGATCAATATACGAAGACGAATCCACACTTTCTATTGTTTCTTTGATCTTTAACCCATCTGGATAAATATGATAGAGATAATTTGTTATACTGTAATTGTTCAATCTGAAAAGATCATCAATGTATCTCTGTGTGTTGTTACAATGCTTTGCATTTCTTTTACACCCATATTTATTTAGAGATTGCATAAACTCCGCTTCGTATGAGTATAGAAAGCAAATGAGCAAGAAGTGGTGAAAAGTTTGTTCCATTGGAATGCCCTGAGTTTGCCTAAATATCATGCCAGCACATTTGACCAATAACACCCGTTTGAGCAGAAATTGTGCTATCATTATAAGTGTGAGTATTTTCAAGTTTGCTGAAGGCATTTTGATCCTTCGCGTGGTTTTGCAGCTATATTTTATTTAAATAATGAATAAAATAATTAAATAATTCTTTTTAAAAAATTATGGTAAATATGAAATTATATTTTGAATATTCTGCTTCATCAGGACTGACAGACCTTTCAAGTTCAAAAAGAACAAGTACAGTATCAATTTTACTTGCATAATTTTTAGATGACCTTGAATGACCTTTGATCTACTTAAACATCACTAAGGAACTACGAGAGCTAGATTTTTAATGGTTATAAACCGGTAGGACACAATTTCTGTCTCGAAAATTTGGAATGATCTTATATAACCTTAGATCTACTTTCCTGTATCCATCACCTACAAGAGCCAGGTGTCTTTTGTACGGTGACAAGTATGGAACAACAATTTTTCCAAGGACTGAAGGATGACTTTGATGACCTTTAACCTCCTTCCTATTTCAGAATTAACTTGATTTAGTTTAATATTGACCAGTTTCTTTCGAAAATTGCAGATAACCTTGGATGATATTTCATCTTCTCTAATTTGTCTTATCTACAAGGGCTAGAAGTCTGGGATTTCTACATATTTACAAATATTGCATCAAGACCTTTTGGCAAGTATTGTTGGTGACCTAGGATGACCACTGTCCTTCAAACCAGTTCTACATTCTTAGGCGTGGCAAAACTAATGTTTCAGAAAAAAAATGAACACGATAAAACCTGTCTTACATAACTAACAGTTTGATTATTAAACTATCTTCGGTCCCTAGCTCATTCTGGCAACCGCTTGTAATATTTCAATAAAGATTCCCATATGATATTTTATCTTTTGCTCTGTTTCGGATATTTGTCAGGTTAAGATTAGTACTTGCTTCTAGATCACACCAATCTCAATACATGCACTTCTCTGGTTCTAGAGTCACTCAAAACAAATTATGAAATAGTTTGGCCAACAGACATGCACAGCAAAAATTAACCAGCCCATCCCCGGCCACAATAACTGAACGCTCCCTTAGGCTGATAAGATCCTTCAATCATAAATATTGTTTGAAGCGTAAACAGTGCCGTCATACGGCCAACTCACCCGAGACGTAAATGGTCTAATTTGCTTATATAAATGGATTATGTACTTTTTAATTTGATTTAAGTTCGGAAAGAAATTAACATTCATGCTGAAAGTAAAACTATCGATAAGGCCAAAAAAACCGTTTCGTTTCTCGTCCTCGCGCGCGTCGCGGCTTTTTTTTCGTATTTTTCAAACCAGGAAATCAAGTCTGTTGGTTTTCCAAATTACGGTACAGGGCACCGTCAACGGCAACTAATTGCCAGACTGCCAAGACATACTGCGCATGTCTAGGCTCGCTATTTGCATAGTCTGGAAAATGCTCCTTATCTCGGGAACTGCTACCTCTATCGGAAAACGTTAGACTGTAAAGCCCAGTAGTGTGCGGGCGCTCCGTACCTCCGCCCCCGAAAACACGTGTGTTGGGCGCCTATCTGACAAAACGCTTTTTAGCAACACCCTGGGGAGTCACTTTAGCCAGCGCACTTCATGCGCGCGGTACATGTCGCTTCGCGCTTCGTACGATGTTGTGTACACGTAGTGTGCCAATTTAACGTTAATACGAAGTCTTCTATACGAAGGATTTTGTTTCTGTAAACTACTCTCAAATTGTTGACATGTAATTAATTCTTTTGTATTGAGGCTGTTCTTCCATCGGCCGGGATCGCGCTCGCTCGCTGTACTGTAGACGAGACCGTGGAGATAGCTCCGTATTGCAACATGTGCAGTGTAGGTGCTTTCTTCTCATCCACTTGCATGTTTATCGAGTATAATTTAATGGCAAAATGAGCGATCGAGGAAGGTGATGAAAAACAAAAACACAAGTACTCTGCTTGCTGTTGTGGTGATTTTGATACTCCTGCCACCGTGAGAGCGGACGACCTCATGTGACCTCGTGCCCTCTCCTCCACCCCTTAAGACAGCCTCTATGTGTTGATCGATGTATACACAGTGATTAATTGAGGTGCTCGGCGATTTTATGCAATCAATGAAATTTACTGTAGTTTTTAACTATTATATGGCTATTTTGTGATGTTTGTGATTTTAGACTGCTCTAATTCAGATTTCGTTTGTGTGTTTTAACAGACGAAGTATTGTGTGAGGGATTACTTACCACAAATGAGTAAGGCTACAAGCAGTAATTAGTTATTTTTGTCAGATAAGCACGTTTTGTCAGATAAGTGCCGTACGCACGTGATAGACTGTAAAGCCCAGTCGTGTGCCGGCGCTCCCCGAGGGCGGAGGTACGGAGCGCCCGCACACGACTGGGCTTTACAGTCTAGGAAAACGTGATTGCTTACTGTTATGTAGACTGTTCACTGTTCAGAATCAGTATTGGGTGTCCAAACGATTTTTGAAAAAATAAATTTTTACCAAAATAATGACTGCATTTGATGAAGGTCCTGGTGTGAAGTCAATTTCTGGCTTAAAATTTGAACTACGTAACATAACACAACTTGACAGTCATTAGAAATGCTACTTTTCAGAATTCTTTCCGAAGAATTTGCAAATGAGAAATAGAGAGCCATCGGTCCTAAAATTTCAACTAAAAAGGGTTCTGAGGACGAAATGATACTTCACTCTTAAGTCTGTGGTCAAATAAACAATTTTACCGGTAGGTAAACATTGAGCCCACTACGGTGAAGCGAGATTGTCCTCACGCTGACCCATTGTGTTTAGCGTATCATGGATACAACCATTGTTTCATTCATTAATGAAGTGTGTTCACCTGTAATCGGTGATCAAGAGAGGTACTGACGCAACCCTTACTTCCTGTCACCTAAAATTTCTTGGCGCTAATTTCCCCATCGATAGAATTCAGTGTAAACAACACTTTGCCAGCAAGGCCATCTTTACCCCTCTCGCAATAACGCTTGCAAACTCATAATTGTTTAGAGTCAATTTCACCAGCAGTTCAACGAAAGAAAAATGGCTTTTTACGAAAAAGTTTGTCACTAACATTAACTTTACTCTTAGGACAATGTTCATTGTGAAATCGAACAATTTCCGTCGATGCTATCTCTCACAGCCGAAATATGCGAGAATGATGGCGATGGCCACGATGGCATCCGTCGTCGGAGTATTGATGAAGTGGCTTCGTAAACTTCGGAGTTCTTTTGTCGTTATCTTGTTCATAGACATAAATTAGCATGGCCGTGGCATAGTTTAAAGTAATTTCTACAAATAGTGATTAGTTCTAAGTAACTTCATGCTTTAAATTTCGAATATGTTCATTCAAGATTTTTCGTGCAGCCCCATTGTTAGGGAATAGGAAGACCTCTTGATTGGACACCCTATCAGTATAGTATGCTTGTGTCAGTTCAGATAGTTGCGGGTTGCAAAATGTTGCGACCCTTCGGACTTGTAGAAGTAGATGTTAGTGCTAGAGTGTACAGATTGTATGAAGACATGTGCAAAGGAATACTCAACTCCGCAGACAGGTTCGTCTTAGCCAGCGAATATTATGAACAGGGTCTGGTTGAAGCGTCTGTTTCGAGCGCAGCAAATGGTATTTTCCAGACGATTCCTTTGAATTGCAAACTCTAGGATTGCATTGAATTTGGCAAGTATATAAAATTTGCCCTGATTTCTGACAGTCCTAAAAAGGACCAACCAGAGACTGTCAAGAATGCATTTCCTGTATTAACTGTCGAAAGACAGGGAAAAGTGTGGCCAAAGTTTAGCAATTTGGATCGCCCGAACAGACGGTCTGAACTGAGATAAACGCTATCATCAGATGACTTCAAGATCTCCGATATAGACTGGACTAACGAGCATAAATTTTTTGATGAACACTTTGTTACTAATTTGGGAGACTGTCTATGGATAATTATCCCCATCGTCAGAAATTGAGTGATCGGGCATGCAGACTGCCGGAACAATTTGACAGGTTTCAAGGGTATAACATCCCATAGAGCCACAAACACGTGACGAAGCCATTAAATGCATAAGAATTTGTGACCGTGTCACAACAGCTGTTCAACATACTCGAACAGGTAACGTTTTGTACGTACTTAAATGCCATTGTCTTTGAAAAACAAGGGAAAACAACTTCATTTTACTGTGTACTTTGGAAAACATGTATGCCAAAAGTAAAAATATAGACTTCATTTTGTGTTCATTACAAAAATGTGTAGAATCAATATAGTCAGTGCTTTTGTGTTTTTTAAGCTCATGAGATAGTCACATTGTACTTCCATGCTACGTGATTGGTACTGTATAATTGGGTTTAAATCCCATGGAAATACCCAAGTAATATTTTTGCATAAATTTTACACACAGCATGAGATTAAATTTGTATTGATCAGGATGTATGTTTTCAGTTGTGGGAGTAATTTCAGCGGTCACACACAAACAAAACTTTTTTTTCGGCCTAAGAAATTGTTTATACAAAATTTTGCAAAGCTGCTTCTGAATGACCATATGTACGAGATTGTGTTTCAGATTTTAGCAGAAGGTGCAAAAACTGGAGATATTTAGTTTATGGTCAATAAAGACCTTAATTTATTCATGAATTCCAGTAGTTGTTATTTCAGAGGTGAGTGTGTCCAAGGCCGATAGGTAAAATTCAGGTCATGGGTTTTAGTCATTGTATTGATCTACCGAATTGCCGTTAATTAGCCGTTAATAGTCATTGCCATTTGCGACCTATTGTTTTTAGTTAAAAGTCTTGGAAATACAATTTTTTCTTCAAAACTAAGACGCAACACCGGATTTTTCCGTAACAGTGATGAGATAAGTAATTTTCAAATGTAAAGTTAACAGAGACAATATTACATGACGGATGCGTAACCTCATTTTAAGTATGGCGAATTAATTTGAACATACATGTCAACGGATTCAGGTGGATCTCAACCTTAAATCGTTGAAGTTTGTCTTTTATTATTAATTTCAAATTTTCACCTCTGCATTTCCAGTAAAATTTAGGATTGCTAGTACAATTAGGGCAGGCTGGGTAACAGGATCAACACACCTTTTTTACCTTGACCTAAAGTAGATGGAAGACTGTCAAAACCCTCTTTGTCTTTATCTATTGTTGAAAATATTGGTTCATCTTAACCTGTGGTTGCCTTTATGAGATAATCATCAATCGGTACGACAAAAGCATGTTTCTTTTATGTCGTCAGTATCATAGTTTTGCTTTTGTTCCTCTCTGTAAAGTTCTTTATACTGAAAAAATACAAGGAACAGTCAACAAAGGTGAATCAAATATATTACAAGTCAGACTCAGTGGTGCAACAATCCTAAGGATGCAAGACCTAATGACATTGGATATCAAACCATATGTTGGAACAACAATGTTGAAAATGTCTAAAGAAATTTAAGACAAAATACAGAGTTATGGTTATCATGAGACTGAGGTTACAACTATTGATAAGGAAATACTGCTCTATTTGCTGCAGATATCATTTTTCCTCAATGGGACGTGTTAACTGAAGTTTAAATTTTACAGATGAGGAAGTACAATGCACATGTAGGGCAATACAAAGAACGTGGCAGGGGGGGGCAATCAATCAGAAACAGGAAATTAAAATTTAAAAAGATATTATTGATCAAATCTGCTTCAAACACTATGAACTGGAATCGTTTCCTTAAATGCTAGTAAAGATGTTTTGAAGAAAGTACTGAGGAAAATTTAAGAATACTGTACTGCGGAAAGCGTATGATGCTCAGCACTTTTTGTTTGGTTTTAGTGGGTCCATCAACTTTGATGAATAATGCTTGTTGTGACCCAACAGTAAAGAAGTGTGTCAAAAAAATGTAAGATACATTTACCATAATTTCCATTCTGTCAAATTTGTATGACAGATAACTTACTAACCATGGGCCGGGAAGCTAATTTTAGATAATGAGTGGACGATTTCCATTGCAACTGCCCTTGGGCCTTTCCTTCCGCCAGACTACACAAAACGCAAGTCTGATCGAACACGTGCATTGTTTATCTGTAGACCACAATGACACTAATGTTTACAAAATATGCGTAAATCCAACATCTGCTCCTGCAAGACGTATGCAATGTCATGAACCAAAATGTTTATTGTATGAACTCGATGAAGACAATTGTCAGAATTGTTCTTCTCCTTGTTGTAAAATATAAATTGATGGCTCTGATAATGAGTAGAATGTTACAAAGACAGGCCATCGTCTTTATGCTACAAGCATGGAAATCTTCCTATTCCGAAGGTATTTATATAGAATTTTAGTCGTTTCATTCTATTGATCACATGACTTCTATAACAAAATTTTCTCTAGACTTCAGATGACGTATTGAAAGTCATTGACCTTTGAAAGAAACCTTATACTTCTAACAAATATTTTTTTTTTATATAGAGACTAGGTAACTTAAAAGAGCATGTAAGATAATCTGATGATCTGGTTATCTGTGATTTTTTTTACATTGAAAGATAATTTTCTGTTGAACGTAACGAAAATCTGTATAATGACTTTCAATTAACATTTGACAAAGTATTTACTATTGTAATGTAATAAGTAGATTTTTCTCGTCAAGGTTCGATGAAAATATTTGAAAGGGATATTCCATTGTACAATATATGGTTTCGAGAGTAATATTTCACAATGTACATGAACAAGTCTATAGCTTCGGATAAATTACGCAGTTTTTGTCGTTGAAATTTAATGACCTTGAAAAGACCTTCAAAGTTGTCATAAAAATGTTGACCAACAACAAATATAATGAGCTAAGTTGGCAAAAAACTTCACGGAACGATTCGATCCCGTACTAATTTGAACCGACGATTGAGTGCATCTCTTGACCTTATTTCCAAGCGATCACTGTGCTTACATTCGAAATGAAATCATCTAGTTCAAAAAAGCCCCGTCATCAATACAGTTCAATAGATGAAGATTTTAGAAACGTGTAGCACAATTAAGTACAAATACGCCGAAATTTAATTATGAATGTAAAACAGTATAGATTTGTTGAAAATCGTTATTTTACATTTCTCTGTATTTGTTTTTAGTTTCCATGTTTGTGTATATTGCGATTGTTTATCTAAACAGTTTTGCAATCCTTCTTTCGATCAAGATACAATGACGATGCCATCTGCATATAGTAAGCAGTTAAGAGTGGATGATTCACAGTTTTCATCATCAAAGATGTCTGGCAGATCGTTAATAAAAATGTTAAAAAGTGTGGGGCTTAAATTGCTTCCTTGTTTTACTCCTATGTTAGATTTGAATGGGTCTGTTAATCTTTCCTTAGTTTTAATTCTGTAATAAATGTTATTATCCATGTTTGTAATAATATTAAATATCTGTCCTGAAATGTTGTTTTTCAGTAATTTTAAGTACAATCCCTTATGCCATACACTATGAAAGGCTTTCTTCAGGTTAATAAAACAAGCAAATAGTTTCTTAGATATACTTTCATTGTGTTGTGTGCTATTATTATTAAGGTATTAATTCATGATAGTTTTCAGTATATTGAGATTGTCAGTTGTCCTACAATTTTTCCTAAAGCCAAATTGTTTTTATTCAAGTGTGACACCATTCTATTATTAAAGACACTAGTAAATAGTTTCCCCAGGCAGCTAGATATTACAATACCTCTACAATTGAGATTGGATGGGTCGGCTCTTGAGCCTGATTTAAAGATAGGTACAATTAGCCCTGTATTCTAAGTTGATGGCATTTCCCCAGCCCTAAACACAATATTAAATATTTTTGTATAGCCTTGATTAAACAGCAACTACCACATTTTGAACATTTCATTACACAACTTATCTTCTCCACAGGGTTTGTTATTTTTTTAGTTCACAATTGCTTTTCTCATTTCATGTTCAGTTATGTTGCTATTTAATAGTTTGTTCATATTTTCATTTACGTTTGTTTCCTATTTGTCCGTTCCTCAATCTCGCGACCAATCTTAGTATTACATATATGCTTTTGTTGAGAAGATTTTGAAAATAACACTGCCATTCATTTGGTGATATTATACAATCAGCATTACAATCTGAGGAGCTATTCATTTCTCTATGTATCTTCCAAAATTCACTTGCGTTGCCACGAAGGTTATCTAGTTGCTGCACTTTGCGATACATATTAAGACTTTCAGGAATTCCCTCAACTTACGGACGTACCACAAGAAGGCTAACACGACAAGCACCGTAGCTCGTTCGACTGACAAAAAATGTAGCTGACAGCAGAACTGAAGCACAGTCCCTCTACCCGGAGAGACTCTGACTGAATTGTGGCAGAGGAAAACTGTAGCTAGAGTGTCTGAGAGACAAGCAGGTTGACGCAATCGCTGCTTTTTTACATGGTAAAGGCATACACTGATACAGAAAGTCTGTTATCTTTAGATCGCACCGTTCTGCTATACGATACATTAGGGTGACCCTTTTTTTTTTGTTTCTCATCTCCAGAGGAATACTCGGGAGGGGGGGGGGGGCGATCGAAAAAGCAAGTACCAAAACAAAATCTGTATTTGTTTCAGTTCAATGTTTTGTCCATTCAGTCACTGCAATTTCTTGTCTTTTACTTCAGTGTTCTGTGCTCTCTGTCCTTTCAGTCTGAGTCGCTGCAATCTCACAATTTGATGATGGTGGTGCTGTTGCTAGGATGATCGCCTCACACGCGGCGCAAATAAAATAAGTTTTTTTTATTTTCATGTCGGAGCTGAAATTTACGGTCGGTCGGGAGATGAGAAACACAAAAATAAAAAATGTCGCCCTTACAAAGGAAACTTGCACTGCAACACAAGTCCGTCACTGTGGTTGTGTCTCCATTTGTGGATCTGATGAAAGACCTTGAGTAAATTTTCTGCAGCAACACAAGGTCGATACAGTTGACAGTAGAGTTCAACTAGGTCAAGGGTCATACATAAAATTTGCATTCAGTGCTCCGCCTCAGTGCCCAGTTGACATCATCACAATGGACATGTCTGTCCCTACCGCCAGCGGGGCACTTTACTTAGGGACGGACCATTAGATCTTGGGAGGGGGTGGTCAAAAACAGAAAAAAAAATTTCAGAGCTGAAAGTTAGGAAAAAAAAATCTTCAAACTAGTTTGCAAAATAAAAAAAAAAATAAGAAGACAAAGGCGTAAAAAAAAAATCTGCAAAAGTCTTTA
>LD347267.1:83354-94589 GCA_001465055.1 Ptychodera flava
CGTCAATTTGTTTTGTGATATGATCCAATATGGCTGCTGTGCAGCCATTTTGTTATGATTTTTTTCGTGTACAGAGCCATAATTCAGGCATATCTCAACTGATTTTAATCAAAGTTGGTACAAGGACATTGACCTATGTCATACATATACACATTTATTTGTTTTGTGATACGATCCAATATGGCCGCCTTGTGGCCGTTTTTCTTATGACTTTCAATGTCCTGAACCATAACTCAGACATGTATCAAGCAAATTTATTCAAAGTTGGTACAAGGACATGGTAGTATACATATGTACTTCGATATAAATATGTACTTTAATTTGTTTCTCGATATGGTCCGATATGGCCACATGGTACGTGGCAATTTTGTTATGTTTTTTCATGTCGAGAGCCATAACTCTGGCAAGTCTCAACTGCATTAACCCTTTCACCACCATGGTTTGTCCCAAATCCATTGTTTTCTATGGTAAAGTTGGACCTGTATACAGGGAACTGGGGGTGAAAGGGTTAAACTTTATGAAATATGGCACCGGTGATAATCTATTAGTGTTAGGATAGTATGAAAAAATGTTTGGCAACATCCTGTCAACTAATTCCCAGTTGACTCATTTAATGACCTTTAGGATAGTGGCCTACATTGGTTTTATGTTTTTCATCACCATGGAACTCATTCTTGGCCATTGAGTGCCATCTGTATCAAAGTATTTTTATCACAGGACCTGTAATCAAAGTACCCATTAGCAAGCGGGGACTGTGTCATCAACGATGACTTGTCTTGGTATACTCCTGAACCTGCCCAAAGTAGCACAAAGTTTATCATCAAGGTATATATAGTACTGTTACTATTACAACTGAATGTTAGTCCTTGCTTATATTAATCTGTCAACGATAACAATGCTATCTGTATATGTACAGACAGCATTGTTTGTTGACAGATGAATTTATTGAAAATGAAAACAAAAATATGGTGAAAGAATCATCAATATTTTGTAGCATGCAGAAACGTAACACGTAACATTTGTTGAAATATTTGTAACTTTATATATCTTCAAGGATAAAAATCAAATGTTGCAAAGAGATGAAAAATAAAGACAGACAAGAAAAGAAGGAAAATCAAAAGGTAAAATGAACAGCTTGTAAAACATATCAAGGCAATCTCGGTCAATCCTTCTATTCACTTTTCTCTTCTCAAATGGATGGGTGCAGCTTTCCAACTGATTCTTCATGATCTGCAAGTCAAGTAAGTTATGAATAAATGTGACATAAATCAATAAAGATCAATTGTACCGGTACATCATGAATACATCTAGCCATGCATACAGGTCTGTGTGTTCCCGGCGTTATACGGCCTCATAATGCCGGGAACACACAGACATGTACACAGGGCTAGAATACATCAAGCTTGAATCAATAAATTGCATGGCTTTGAAAGGTAACAAAAACGCCTTTTGGGTGCTAATTTGCATATTTTCAACAATATCAAAAAATTAAAAAAAATTGTTGTGAAATTTTCATATTTGTATTTTTGGGGCAATTTTTCCCATTTTTTGTCAAAAAATCATTTTCTCCCAAAGTATTTGATGGTTTGCTTTAACAACATAGTCTTGATCCTAGTGTTGTTTTCTGTCAGATGGGTGAAAGTCATTATGAAATGGAGCATTTCATATTGCTGAGGTATAAGATTAATTTGGACTTGTAATGGAATTTTCTCAGTAATCAACCTGTAAGAATGCAATGTCATGTGTGTACCAGTACTTAGTATCTCTGTAAAATGGGAGCACAGTGTCATTGACACTATTTTTAATAGTGCTATCATTCGAATGTAAACAGCACTTTCAGTAAGTTAGTTACAGATAGTTAAGTGTCTTCCACTGTGGGGTGATTATGACATTTGGAGTTATCCTGGATCGAACTTCTTCTCAATTCTTGTGTGTCTTACATGAAAAAATTGTAAACATTTGTCCGAAATGAAAAAATTAACCTCAGCTTTGTTTCTGGATCAATTTTCACCACAAATTGATACAAACTGATAGCCTTAACCACTCTCTCACAATCAGACTTGTGGTTGCAGAGGAGAATGCAATTGTTGAAAGATGACAATGGAAAATCAGCCACTTTGAAAAGTTGCCATCAGAGCTAAAAACAAATATGATAAATTGGTCATTCCAAGTGAACTTCATGGACACTGGTTGATGTTCAGCTTGTCATTACGACTGAGATATGCGGAGTAGCTGTTGGGAGAAAAAAATGAATCACATTAGTTCAGAGGTGTACCCAAATTTCTCAAACATACACACACTCACACACAAACACACACACACACAGGTATTGATGATAAAATAATCCAATGCCCATTGTAGGAGTTCCTATTATGTCTATCATACGGTGGTAAAGGCCAGCAGTTATGATTGTGTAATCTGTACATTGTTTTCACCTCCAACTTTTTCATACGGTTATCAACAGATATCAGCAAATTTACCACTGCTCAAGTGTCTAAAACCCTCAAAATCAGCATCAATGACACAGCCACTTCCATATACTCACAGCTGTGTTGCGTACAACTCACATTAAAATGTTTAAGCTTTACGGAAATGGTAACGATAATGATGAAGTCAAAAAGTGGATTAAATATGAATAACTATGTTCAGACCTATTGTAAACCAAAACAATCACAGTTCTCTTGAACAAACTTCCATTTTCTGGTATGATTTAAACTTTTTACAATGAAGATGAAAAACAACTTACAAAGATGAATTTTCCATGGCCCCAGCAATTTCTTTGGCAGACAGATTTTCTTCCAGCAGCAGCTTTCAGTGATGCTGGCATAGGGGTCTGCCAACGAACTTCATATTCTGACATGAAAAAAAAAGTAACAACTTTAATATTTATTGCAATACTGAAAAACAAGTAATTTGTCATGTGTCTTGAGTGAAAATTGCTGTATGCAGGAACTTTTGATATCACTTTCGTTTTGATTTGTTATCAGTATTCTTTGAATCAACCAGTGTTTTTTAAGCAGCTCCCCAAACTAGTTTTGATTGCCAAACTTTTTTAGTCAACGTGATTGAATTTTAGCAAATATTGTTGTTTAATTTAATTGAATTTTAGCAAGCATTGTTGTTTATGAAAGTTTATTATCATAAGGTGACAAAATTAAAAGTATTCCCACTAAGCAGCATAAGGGATGAAATTTTAGTTCTTACACACACATAAATGTGTGATAAAAACAACAGTGAGGCCGCAAGCCTATACTTATACCAAATATTAGGTAGAATTACTTAATTGGCGAAATGATTTGTTTTTTAAGTATGCAATGACAATTGGTTAGAAGTCTCATCCAGGACATGAAATTCAAAAAACGAATTGCAGAATTCATATGTCAACTTGAAGGCATCCATCATATTGCCAACAAGATAGCCTGTGCTAATAGAAAATTGAGACAGGGGTCATAGAGGTAAAAGATTGTTTATTGAAAATTACTTATGGAAATGTTCTCTCCAGTGAAAGCACTGCTTATGATAATGCAACCATGAACAATTTGGTGAGGTTTGTACTTTTGAAGAATACTTCTCTTCATTTTAGATACGCTTACCTAATACTGTCAAATATATCCCCAATCATATTGATAAAATTTACTATGGAAAAGCAAAAAACTAACATGTAAATGCTCATTGTCAACAAAAAGTCATGCGAGAACCGTGGGATAGAAGATTGCCCCTTTAAAGCAGCATCATGGTCATTTAAACAGGACTAGGGCATTGATTGTTATGTGTTTGGACATCCAAAGAGTCGATATGTACGAGCTCCCACAAAACTTCATTTTTAATAATCACTTAATATTTAATAAGCTCTGCGTACAACAGCACACCTGAAAAAAAAAAAATTAAACTCACCTTTGCCACATTCATGGTGTTGGTTTCCAAACCATTCACTTGTGTCGACAAATTTAAAAATTCACTGCACAAGACAGGCGACAAGGTGAATTTCATGATTTTCATTAGGTTATTTTCCATTTCAAAAATGTCTTCTCTTGTAAATGCACCATCAGCACATACTGTGAGGTGTGCTGATGGCACAACATGTCCATGATATTTACTACAAGAGAAGAAGTACAGTGTGTTTAATAGAATGGATTCGATAACGCGTACGTATTTTTACAGGTGTGTGTGTGTGTCTGCTTTCTCATTAACTGACCAAAGAGTTGATAATTGTGAATCTGTGTTTAATATTTTAAAAAAAGATCATATAGACACAGTGTAATTGGTTTTATGATTGGCACATCAGTTAAAAAAGTAACGCAAATGATTTTCACCAAGAGCAAGGCAAGTTTCTCAACATGCTTGCCATGTTATGTGTCACAAGACCTGAATTTCATCTAACCTAAAGGCCAGAACATTAGAACATAGTCTGTGATATGTACAGACAGGCAGCATTATTAATGTTGTCAAGTGATACTACTAGCTGTTATCTTTTAGCGTCGTTTTCTGATTTTACTTTCAAACTAAAATAAATTTGGAGCAAGTTAGTCATTGAGGGGTGTGATATTTTGAGGTCATCAAATTTCAAGCGCTTCAGTCAGTTACTGGGGCTTTAAGATCAGACTCAATTTCAATTTTCAACACAGTGGGAAATGTACCTGGCAGTATGGTGTTTAAAGTGTTTTGATGACAAGGGCTCCCAATATTAACAACTACCTTGGCTACAATAAAATTTCCTTGCATTGATCTTAAACCAAAAATTTTAATACACAGATACCGGGAATGTATCTTTTTCACTAGCACTGCATCGCTGTTGAAAAAAGTGACTCTCATATAATTTTCATAGTGTCACTTTGCGCGAAATCCATCTCTGCACAAAGTATGACACAAATGAGCAATACATATCACAAGTTTGTTAATCTTGCATGATACGACAAGTGTATCATAAATAAATACCTATTCCAACGTGAGCTAAATACCAGTACAATCTTGTGGCTTTGACAGGCTCAATATTGGCAATTTTACATGCTATAAGGAGTAGACCAAGAAGCAGCAGTTGATACACTGCTATCATACAGCTATTGTCCCTTAAGATTGTTGGTATATCATGCAACTATTACTGGTACCGGTATATAACTTCATTCATGATTCATATAGCAAAGTGTAGTGACAGGCGTTGAAATGATGATAAATCGACTTTACACGACCTCTCTGTACTGCCAATGAAGGAATTAATTTGCTGATGACATATATCTATTTAATGGAGAAAAGGTTGAAAAAAAGATAATGATATTACTACCTACCAAGACAAAAAAAGCGCAGTTGCACCAACCATCTGGAACTGGCTGGTGTCAACTTCCACAGCTGCGATGTATGAATCCACATATCCTACGATATGTGACGTACTGCCAACTCAAAAATGGCCAATTGCATGCCCTGGCTGCAGTTCAGCTCAATACCTACAATGGCATGTAGCCATTCTATTAGAATTGATCTTTTCTTTTCCTCATCAACACTAAGTGTTGATGTAACATGAGTCTGTAATAAAACAAATAGTCCTCCTGTAAATGACAAATGAAAACCAGCATTCTATTTGCCTGTAGGGTAACAGTATATGTATGCATGTAATTTACTGAGGTGAAACCGTTGTACTGATAAGTAACAGGCCACCAAAACTGATAAATCCATATCAATTTCCATGACCCTGTGAAAAAAGTAAAGATTTAGTTTTTAGCTATTATAGATAGTCTATAGAATCTATTGGGATGGGTATCCGTCCGGCGTCCGGCTGTATATATGTATGTATGTACCAGTATGTATGTATGTATGTGCATTTGTGAGGCGTCCGTCCACTCAAATATCTTGAGAACCGCAGTTAACTTAATGATTTGATATTTGTTGTGTGGATGAAAAATGTGATTTTGAGAAACTACTTTTTTTTAATTTTTTGATATTGTTGAAAATATGCAAATTAGCGCCAAAAAAGGCATTTTTGGCATGAAAGGCTCATTCAATCGACTTAAGAATTATGGCCTTTTGTATGGGGTACTCACCCGGTACCGGTGAATATTGATTTTGTTGCTGGCAAACCTGTACGTTCTACTAAGGAAGGCAATCCACCGGCCCGTAGTACATGTAGTATGGAGCTGGGTCTTGAGTGAGGCCACGTGCGTGTGCATATAACTAGTTTGCGTCATTGTTGAGTTGCTATTAAGGATGTACGAGCGGTACGCGCGCGTGGAATTTGTCATTTCCCATAGGATTACATTGAAATTTGCTGGAAAATCAATTTTTACTATTGTCATTTTCATGAAAATTTGCACAAATGGGAACTAAAAATTTATTTGCAAGATAAAATTAACATGTGTTTACCTGTGGTCCGAACATTCAAAGCAATATCAGACTGCTAATGTGAATAAATATGTATATTGAATCTAAATGAGACCCCTACTTGTGTATTTCACTCACCACTTTTCTAACTCTCCTAAGCACTACACATTTTTTACTAATGTATCTCTGTACTTGTGCTGCTGTAGGTTTTTCATCACAGGTGACACCACAGACCAATGCTGAAAGTGGAAGTCATACCACACTTTAGTGATTATTATGCTTAAGACAACACACCTATATACATGTTCAGCAATTGGGCACACTTTTGCTGATGTCAAGACTTTAATGGATAAAAAACCAATAATTCATGTCAACTGTTGTTGTTAGAAAATGGCCCCTAAACCAATGTGTTACATTGTACATGTATAAGTTCTGTGATACATGTGAAGTCAATAGATAATATAGATATAGCGACACTCCATGCCCGCAGCATATATTTGTACAGCAAGTGTAGAAATCATCGTGACAAAATATGGTATGTGTCAGAAATGACACATCTGACATGATCAAATTACAAAAAAAAGAATACTTCTTAGCTAAGTTTAAAGGCGGAGCCTCCCTTCAAAATGACGCGAAGCTATGGTGATGTTCATTGTGTAAATGGACACCAAACAGGCAACAATTAGGCACACACGCTCCAGATAATGCCACTTTTCAGTTTTCTCAGGCCACAAAAAAACACAGACAGACTGCCAAGTGGTCAGCGTGAAGCTGCTACCGATCAAACTCTGTGGTTATATTCAAATTCTAAGGGGACTAGAAGACAAGTCTTTAGGAAATTTGAACGTTGGTGGTGGGGGCCGGGAATCAATGGCCGTTGGTGATTTGAACCAACCGTCAATCAAATGCTTGTATAAACTCATGTTTGAATGATTAGCAAAAAGGTGACAAAAAGTTGAGATCAGTTTGTATAATTAATGTTATATAAAAATCAAACATCGTACTGGCCAAGTGTTTGACTGGGAGGAGAACGCCACTAATGCGAGAACCTGGGATTGAAAATTGCAGCTTTAAACAAATTTGGCCCAGGAATTTCTTTGGCAAAGACAGAAAAAACAGTGATATAAAAATTGCAACCTGGCAACCATAGAACACTGTAATTGAAAAAAATAACCATGTGACAGTCATAATTACTTGGAGAAAAGATCCATCTGTAGATTTTATCATGGAATAGTCATATTCAAGATACATTATGCCACTGTCACCATTTATAACAAGCCCGATTCTAGGGCTTCATCAACTTCATGGATCTTGCTTTATGGGGAAAAAGCGCCAAGTTCTTTCATCTCGTGGTATGGCAGGGACCATTTTCCAATGGTATAAATGATATTGTTCATCCACCAACACACAAATGCAAAACACACAATCTGCGAGAACATGAATAAACAAACAATGCTACACCCATACAGAAATGGTCCCTGCCATATCACATGATGAAAGTGCCAAGCTTTGAACTTTTTTCCCGTGAGTCAAACCATGAAATTGATGAAGTCTAGAATGCAACTTTTGCTACTATTCTTTAGCGGAATTGGCGAAAGTGGCGTTACATGAATAAACGACCCAAAAGCTAGCACATGAAAAAATCAGTCTTGGTGAACTTGTCCTTTCATAGCATATATATTCCTGTAGTGACCACTTGGGTATTGCAAAATTAAATTGACAAGTATAATGCCTATTCTATTACACTAAAGACACCAAATGCACATCAATGAAACGAAATCCTACGTACTTGTTATGGTATTCAAAATCTGCGGGTCCAGTTGTTACAGGCTTTCTGTTTCAGAGATTGAAGATTTGCTTTGGGTTTCCTTATCAAAAAAGGTATGAACAAGATAGTTTGTTGTCTTTTTCCAATTTTTTGGCATAGCCTTAAACCACTTGTAATTTTCAACATACTAATAAACCTTTGTGCCCTTTATATTGTTTCTTTCATCTATAAGAGAGTAAGTTACATTAAAGTAAAACATTTTCATACAGTATGTTTAATATCACCATAAATCACATTTAATAATTGCTTTGTTTGTCATCCACACGCAGCTAGGTTTTTAGTGTAGTTTGTGAAAACATATATTTTGTTCAAAAGTTAAATGGACTGCAGGAAGAGCAGAATATCTACCTTTTCAGTATTGTATTACAGAGTGACAATAAGACAGAGTCAGTACACATACAGGAATGTAGAAGGCAAAAATTGGAGTGAGCAATAATTTTCTTGTTGTAAACTGGAGGGAAATGCACTATTGGAGTATTGAATAGTACAAATACATGTACATCTCATTGTGATACATCATTCTATTCAGTATATTTACTGCCCATAGCAATATGTTTTCCCCACTGTGAAAATGTTGTTACATCCCTGATGTCTGGACTCTTCTTATGTTTACATAGCTGTACCAAACAGACTTTTTGGGGTTTTTTTAGTCCCCACGGACACCGTCCGGTTGGACTTATAGCTTTGGTCATGTCCGTGCATTCGTCCGTCTGTGCAACCGTCCGTTCACGCAGATATCTCAGAGATGCAAAGGTTAATTTCTTTCAAACTTTGCAAAAGAATAGTAGCCTACCTCACACAGATGCATGTCGATTTGTTTCACAATGCGATCAAATTTGGCCGTGTTAGAGGACTTTTTAGTTTTCACCTCCATAGACTCCCATGTATAAGGCAGTCCATAAATTCCCATGTATAAGGCAGTCCATAGACTCCCATGTATAAGGCAGCTCTCAATAGACTCCCATGTATAAGGCCAAGAAAAATAAAAATTTATTTTCTCATCGTATTCATATTGCCAAAAAGGCATTCTCGCGAGCCAGAGCAATAATTTCCGCTCCGCTGACCTACGCAAAAATCAAGCTCTGGCAGCGTAGTAGATTACGCCGGGAAACTGCGGTAGTATGAATGGGGGTTAATTAATTATTCATGAGAACATATCATCAGAATTAGACAATCACGAACCGTTTTACAGCGATACATCTGCGAATCTCTGCGTAATCAACCACGGTCTCTTGACAGGTAGCGCTGAGCTGTTGCCGTAAAGAGGCGTGTGGTTTACGACGATGCAAAAAGAATGCAATGACACAGTTTTAGTCCCCACAAATAAAGTCCAGGGGGCTTATAGATTGGGGTCATGTCCGTCAGTGAGTCCATCCATGAGTCCATCCGTTCACACAGATATCTCAGACACTTTGACAAAATGTCCCGTGACCTCAATGACCTTTGACCTCAAATATACATATTTGTCCACAACTCAGTAACCACAAGTGCCAAACCTTTCATATATGGTATAATGGGACACCTTATCACGCCACAAATTGTACCTCATTAATTATGTGCATATCAAATTTCAGCGAGCCAAAAGAGCTAGAGGTCTGATTTTTGGTATATAGGGATAACTTAGCAATACAGTTTTTTTGACAAAATGTCACGTGACCTCAATGACCTTTGACCTCAAATATACATATTTGTCCATAACTCAGTAACCACAAGAGCTAAACCTTTCATATATGATATGATGGGACACCTTATGACGCCACATATTGTACCTCATTAATTATGTGCATATCTAATTTTAAGCGAGCCAATAGAGCTAGAGGTCTGCTTTTTGGTATATAGGGATAACTTAGCAATACAATTTTTTTGACAAAATGTCACGTGACCTCAATGACCTTTGACCTCAAATATACATATTTGTCTATAGCTCAGTAACCTAACAAGTGCTACACCCTTCATATTTGGTATGATGGGACACCTTATGACGCCACATATTGTACCTCATTAATTATGCACATATCTAATTTTGAGCGAGCCAATAGAGCTAGAGGTCTGATTTTTGGTATATAGAGATAACTTAGCAATACAAATTTTTGACAAAATGTCGCGTGACCTCAATGACCTTTGACCTCAAATATACATATTTGTCCATAACTCAGTAACCACAAGTGCTACACCCTTCATGTTTGGTATGATGGGACATCTTATGGTGCCACATATTGTACCTCATTAATTATGCACATATCTAACTTTGAGCGAGCCAATAGAGCTAGAGGTCTGATTTTTGGTATATAGGGATAACTGTAGGAAAGAATTTTTTGACAAAATGTCATGTGACCTCGATAACCTTTTACCTTAAATATACGTTTATGTCAATAAATAAGTAACCACAAGTGCTATGTCCTTTATTAGTCCCCACGGACACCGTCCGGGTGGACTTATAGGTTTGCCCTTACCGAAATTTTAGGCCTCCCGCAAACTGTTACTGCAAATTTGCCGCAAGCTTTGCAGTAAATTTGCAGCAAACTATTTGCCGCAAATATGCGGGTGGTTCATTTTTCAGATGCAAATTAGGTTTCTTGTGAACTTGCTGCAAATATGCAGCAAACTCCCTGCCGCAACCTTGCTGCAAACTCTTTGCAGCAAATTTGCGGCACAATCCTTGCAGCAAACTTGCGGCAAATTAATTTCAATGTTACTGAAAATTTGCCGCAAACTCCATACAGCAAATTATTTTGCATGTTACTGCATATTGCAAATTACACATACAAAATTTCCTTCAAAAGTTAACCACAACAGTCAGCTCTGGAATAAACTTTTACCAATTTCAGTTATAGTAAGAAGACTAAATACATTATAATAGACAAGAGATACTGAAAACCAAAGAAGTAACACAATTAAGTGACAGCAAAATTTCTTGTATTGTACCACAAGTTTCAAAATTTTTATCTTCTCCAAAAATAAAAGTTCATTTCAGATATGTACACAGTTGTTGAATCACTTGTGTAGACATGGCCAATGTCAGTGACATGGTTGAGAATGAAAATCTGACAAATCTTAAGGCGGACTGTGGACAGCACAAGATGTGTTTTATCCAACTA
>LD347277.1:0-59719 GCA_001465055.1 Ptychodera flava
TATATATATATATATATATATATATATAGTATATATAGTTATAAATATATAGTTATATATATATATATATATATATATATATATATATATATATATTTTACATTCTTCAGCTATAGGTGAGTACGACTTACTGTGAGAATTTCATCGGGATATTTTTGGGTATTGATAACCTTGTTGTAATTCATAATTGTGTCCATTATCAAAGCTCCCTGGAACTGACTTCGTGAATTACTATCTCCGTTCAAAAACTCCTGAAGCCATTCGTCCACAAAGTGTTTGCTTCCAAGAAAACCACTTTCGAACTCTGTGTGTAAAAGCAAAACAATAATTGATGTTTTTAACATACATAAGCATTACTTCTTGAGTAGAATGTGGCTTATATTATCTGCAATAAAGATCATGATTTCAGTCAGTTCATCCAGTGTCTTTTTTTTACGATTATTTTTTCACATGGATCTCGAAATAAATATGCACAATATCAGGGCAGAGCTGCGCTGCACAAGTCATACAAATGTAGTTAGATGAGAATCGTCGCCGCTTCTATTTGCCCGATTTTGAATTTTTCTGATTTAGGCAAATTTATACTTATCATTTGAAGCTTGCTGTTTCTATTGTGGAGGACAAGAGAACTTTTTGAACGATGACTATATAACTTCAGTCAGATTGCAATTCAGTGTTGTTAGACAATTGTGTAAAATATGTCGGGACAGCGGTAAAGAGGCCAAGAGATGGGGCCAAAGAAAAACTCAGTTGCTAGTTTTTAGCAGGAGGATATTGAAGGACCATACTGAATTGTTGGATTTCAGTGATTTGCTGTGCATATCAGTTTTATTCTGAGAGCATGTTGAAATATTCAGAATATTTGTACAAACACCGACTGTATATGTAATTCCCTATGTTATTGTTGAGAAATGTAGTGTTGAATTCAATATCAGTATCAGTGTATCTTGTCTGAGATATTTCTGGTTAGCCTAAAAGGGGAAATGATTACTTTGCCTTGTCTGCATCGCGGTAAAAAAATCCAAGGGACCGCGGTTACCTTTGGCATATAAAAAATAAAAAGAATTTCGTTCGCCGCTCCTGAATATTGTTCAAAAAAATTCGATGAAAAAGATTTTTTTCTCCGGCCTTAGGCATGTTTAAGGTAAAAGGCTGACTATCAATATCTTCTTGAAGCAGATAAAAAGACCAGATCAACGAGTACAGAATAAATGGAGCTATCATTGTAAAGCAATGGTATATGAATATAAATTGGAAACGGCCAACTGTGTTAAATCTTTGTTTAAATAATACTGTAATGGTGAGAAAGACTCGGTCTAAATATCTTCAGAGAATAACGCACTGACCACTTTCATCTTTCAATTCCTCCAAGTCAAATGCAACAAACAGTATGGTGTTCCTCGGTTTACAGGCCCCGCTTGTTACCATGCGAGCAGCTTCTAAAAGGGCGGAGACCCCAGATCCGTTATCGTCGACGCCAGGGGTGTCTGAGGTGGTATCATAGTGCGCCCCCATTAGGACAACCTTGACATTTAAGGTCCCTTTCCTCTCTCCGGCGAGTATGCCAACAATGTTTTCTCCCGTATAATCCTGGCAACATATAAACATTATCATTTAGCTGGAAATTTGTATAACTCAAATTGTAGACAAAATTCAATACAACGTTTTCCTTTTCATTGCCTGCAAAAGCTTGAATCCTTATTATTTTGGGTTGATACAGTCTTAAGGTAGTACGCGCTTCGAAGTGAAAGTCGAAACTTTTGCTCCAAATTCTCTCAATGAAACTTTCGACAAATGTCTTGGCAAATCAAGATAATAACAGGGTTCACAGCGCAAAATTTGGCACGAGTTTTTTTTTCTGGAATGGTGATAGCACACTTTTTTGTTAGATATACATTTTGTCAAAGGTTAGCAGCTGTGGTTGATGTGTATACCTATAGGTAATATATTCTCTGGGAATTCTTTCCTAATAGTAAAATCAATGACAGCCAGATGCTGAGAAACGCCATAACTACCCAAAATGACAACTCGTTCTTCCAAACCATCACATTCCGTTTTTTCTACCTACTCATCTTACTTTGTTTGCTCTGCCAAGTAATGTTCGCTGTTCTACCTGCACCCACTCCAAAGAGAAAGCTGGTTCTGGACGCCCACTCCACACTTAAGGCAGGCCATTGTGCCAAGTGCACCCCTTCCGGAGCCTAGTGCGGTGAATCCTGCAAAACTCTTCTATGCAGCTCCAGAAGTACAGCTGCCAAGGGTCTAACAACAGCTACTTTCACACAATTTCACCCTTCATCGTATCACATATGACCTTTCACAAATGCATATCTAACAGTAAAATATACTATTAGTATTTCAGAAAAACTCTGAAATGGTCGAAGTAGTTATAAAAAGGAAAATATGGTTATTAACTGTCGGGAAAACAGTACGTGGAGCTTTATATGGCAAATCGTTCATCACGGAAATCAAAATGAAATGTCATACGTTGTAAACAGTATCAATTTGCCATCGCTGTGAACATGCGCACGTTTAGAAGAGGTTTCCCTTATATCAATTTACCAATAACGTTGTTTCATTTGCTAGATAAAATAAACGTACTTTTAATTTCATACAGTTAGAACTTAAGATGTATCTTTTGTCCATAGTTCGCTGAATTATCTCTGACATCAGATATTGACGGTTCCAAATTACATGTCTGTAAATATTAAAGCATCCTGCTAAGTTTCAAAATGTTCAATCAAGGTTACTCTAGATAAGGCGCCGTAAAATAAATTCTTTGTTTGCCGTCCGCGTGCGGGTAGGTTTTTGAAAGAAATCTGAAAGACAAACACTGATTGTCTGCTCGGAAGTACGGCGCGTTGTGCCCTTCCTTTGTCCGCAATAAAACATTCAGAGTGCCATCACGCATCAGTTTACTTAAACGTGAATGTCGTAAAATCATTTCAATACAAATCAGACTATCTGTCGTAAAGGGGTACATCAGTCGCTGTAAGTAAAGTGTACATATGTACCTCCTATAGTAGTGGACTGCGTGAAATTGTTTTGGTCCATATAAGACTGATCGAAAACAGTTCTTGACTGCTTTAGCTTCGAATGCGGAACGGAACAGAATTTCCATCAGCTTTTCCGCGATTCACGATTGATCACGATATTGGATCTGCACCGGGGCAAGCAGGTACGCTGGTGAATGAAATGTTCGTTGTTAAATGCTCCAAATAGTTCGTACGCAGTTGAAGTTTCTCTTACTGAACCTTTTTTTTTTGCTACAAAACGATTGGATCATTTTATAAGTCCGGATCAAAAAATAGCAATTGCCATTACATGGAAGGCGGTTGGGGACCCCTCGGCAAAAACTCTTTAGAAATGCATAGGTAGAAAACAAAAACGTTTTCCTTCGAAATATAAGTGAAAAATACCACCCGGCACATAACTTTTAGCGGCTCCGTCAACTTCAAATGCCTCAAGAACAACTCAAACCATGTTTCTATGCGACCACAAAATATCAGCCAGCGTCAACATTGCTAACATTATGCAATTTGACCTTTGGATTAAAACCGCTCGCAGTGGTAACAATCTATGAGGAACTTCGTGAGATGTTTAACTCTAACGTTGGGGGCAAATGCCTAACTGTGAGTACGGAACAAGCAAAAGCTCGTGCGTGCGCGAAATCTCTAGCTGCTCATAATCAACATACGGACGCAGAAACTCTGTTATAACGATTCCGCACTGAACTGCTATGGCGAAATCTTATCGCGGTAGAAATGTCATTCTGTTCAAATTAACGTATCAGTGTAAAACATGTGCAAATAAGGTAAACAATGGAAAATCCTGCAAATTCAAAAAATTATGTAACCTCACACCAGATTTGGTTGAAACTTGGTATGCAGGTTCTTTTAGGCGACTTTAGTTAGATTTGTTAAAATTATGGTGAATTTTTTGCTCAAAAAGGGAAAATTGCCTCAAAAATACAAGTTAGATTAGTTAAAATTATGGTGAATTTTTCATACATGTATTCTTGAGGCAATTTTCCCTTTTTGGCCAAAAAGTCTACTTCTCTGAAGCTGCTCGTTCCATTGCTTTGAAACTTGGAGGATCCTAGGGTTGGTCTCTGTCAGATTCCTTCAAAGAGTGGTGAATTTTCATATTTGTATTTCGGGGCACTTTTTCCCACGTTTGGTCAAAAAATCGTTTTCTCTGAATTCACGATTCTGAATGCTTTGAAACTTGGTATGCTTGTACCTAGGGGCAACCTTAGTTGAGTGCCTTTAAATTGTGGTGACATTTTCATACATGTATTTATATTTTAGAGGCAATAGTTGGTCAAAAATCCAATTTTTGGACAACAAATCATTTTTGCTGAAATCACGTGCTTTTAAACTTGGTGAGTATGTTTCCAGGGATAAACTGAGTTGAGTTTGATTATACCATGACAAACGTAATATTGTATTTTTGTTACAATTTTTGCTGTTTTTGGTCCAAAAAATGCCAGATAGCCCATTCTAGAATTCTCTGGTCGAATTGCTCAACCATTGAACTTCTGCTCATTACTCCTTTGTATTTGACGTGTAGGTGCATGTTAAACGCAAATGAGAATTTGTTTGAATGAAGTTATCATTGGCAAAAGGTTTGCTAGATAAAAATACAGAGCGGCAAAAGTGTAAACTTTGTGAAAATGTCAGTATCTGTGAGTCGTAATTTTACATGTTGGTGATATTTTTACAGAAGCAAAACAAAAGACCACAAAACCAATAAGTTGTTTTCTTAAATATTACTGCTTGATAAATAACAAAATACTGTTTACATTAATTCTATGCAATACAATATCACAAGATGACATTCTTACTTTGTTATAATAGATTGTATCACAAGTTGTGATGTACCAGGCTGCATGGTGTTGTATATGTGTGTCAATGGCAATAGTTGCCAACAATTACATACCTCGCCTTAGTATTTGATGGACTGTGGTTCAAAATGTGTCAAATGCACTTGTCATTATGTTATTAAATGTCGTATGTACACTCATTCTGGCGTGCCACATCGAACCAAATGAGGGCCAATTGTCATTGACCCTATGTTTTAGTTAGCATAGCATAGCATACACCGTAACAGGGGACACAAGCGAGTAAAATACGTGTTCATGGTAAAGTAATATAAATACCCTTTTTACTTGGCTTGCTCCAAATCTGTGGGCATATAAATATCAAGCAGATATGAACTGTAAATGCTCACGTGTTTCATTATATATTGCAGTTATGTGTAAATTTGAACCTTTGCCACATGTTTGCAACTTCACTGAAAGTATTATGATCAACATAATGAACAATATTCACCACAGATTAACTCTATAGGTCATTAATTATTCAAATACGCAATTAGCTGAAATAAAAATAATTAATTTCTTTGACTGCTGTCATTTTATCACCTCTTTATATACAGCAAGTGTAATTGCCTCTTGTCAAGTCCTTCAAACTATATATTCCAAACTTTGAAAGCTCACTAGATATGCAAACTATAAATAAGCTGACATGAAAACTTAAGTGCGAAATGACTTCCAATATTGGTATAACCTGGTATAATCATCAATGAACATAGGATGTTATGCCAAATTTGATCAAATAAATCCAAGTATATATCCCTAATTAGGAAAGTTAATTAAAGAGGCACTCCCACTTTGTAACATTTTTAAAACACATTTTTTTAATGCCAGCGGTCGATATTTGACTTGGCGACTGCACGCGGATCGAGAGATATCGATAAAAACATGTCATTTCCCGAGCGTATTTTTCACATCCCGAAGTTTTACGATCGTTCTAATTTGACTCGAAATCCCCCGAAGGTTTGTTGTTGTGCTGACTGACGATATTCTAGGGAGTCTACAATAAGTTCGAACGACGCAATTAATTTACTTCCCACTGCAAAGACTTTATATACAGCATTATGCCTTTACCTCAGGTAAGTTATTAAAAACTTCTCCTTAGTTTTTGTTGTTTTCATTATTCTAAATCGGTTGTATTATATTTTTAACCAATACCACATAAACGTCTGTTTTTACATGTCAAATATTAGCCGCCTCCGATGACTACATTTTGTCGTCTGCCACACAGTACGCCGCGCACGTGGTATGCGCGCGTGCCATGCGTCTATGTATATCACGCGGCGGCCGCTATGTATCAATCGCACGTAACTGTGCTAGTTCTGGTGGAATCAGCCAAAATTGTTTTTCGTTTATATTATACGCCAAGTCAGTAGGACTCAGCTTTCTCCCACAGGCCATGACCGATCACCGACGCCAGTGGTACTGTGGCGTACAGCAGCGTCAGCGTAGACTCGTACTCCATAGTTTAGTTGACAATGGCCCCAGTGCCGAACGTTCGATGTTCGGAAGCTGAATTTAGTGGGCCACCGGAATTCAAACTTTTACTTATTTGAAGACATGTTTGTATCGATATCTCGCGATCCGCGCGCAGTTGAATCGTCAAATATCGACCGTTGGCATTAAAAACACGTGCTTTAAAAATGTTACCAAGTTTGAGTGCCACTTTAAATACACAAATTAGGAATTGGCTGAAGCAAAAATGCTAAATGCCTTTCGATAATGTTAACCTACATAATGGTATCTTTAGTGTACATAGCAAGTTTCATCAACTTTGGTCATGTAAATTCAAACATATATTCCTAATTTCAAAAATTCATTAATATGCAAATTAGGAGCCGGATGAAGTAAAAATGCTTAATGACTTTCAATAACGTCGTATCATAGTATCTTTAATGTACATAGCAAGTTTCGTCAACTTTGGTTCGGTCAATACAGATAAATATCCCTGATTGTGAAAGTTCATTAAATATACAAATAAGGAATTGGCCAAAGTTCAAATGCTTAATGAATTTCAATAATGTTCTTTCATAGTATCTTTAATGTACATAGCCAGTTTCGTCAACTTTGGTCTCGTCAATTCAGATAAATATCCCTAATTAGGAAAGTTCATTAAATATGCAAATGAGTCAGTTCTGGTGCGGAAAATACGATGTGCAAATGAAGATTCAGTTCTGGTGCAGAAAAAACGATATGCAAATGAATTGTCAACACTGCCAGGTATTACTATCATCTAAAGGCAATCAACCCTGCGAATCTTGAAACATTTGTCTGGCCAGATGTCGTCAAAACAACAACACCTGATCAGCACGAACGACGCTTGCGAATGATGCGTTTGGGACATTTAGCGGGATGTTTGTTGTTGCTTTGAATATTCATGACCTCCTTCAAGACAATCTTTCAATTTTCGCCGAGTTCATTTCTTTGTTGTTGAATGATATAACCACCTAGACGATAATTACGCCTGACAATGTTTTGCAACTTTTCAATATAGGGGATGTGGATAATTAAAACATGCGAAAAATCCATCCAAGCCAACTCGTCAACGACGAAACCAATAGAATGAAATGAATAGCAACAGTGTATCTAAAATGATCGTTACGTTACTTTACACGTGCACTGAACCACATGTATGTCAAAAGAATGCTGGTGCAGGGCTGGTCTGGTATACGTCAAACAATATAGCGTGATATTTTGCGATACGAGATGTTGCGGTATAAAAACATGTCGTGCGATTTTTGCGCACGGTAATCGAAATTCAGCCAAACCACCTCCCCAAAAAAGCAGAAGTTGCGTTTACCGTGCGCGTGTTTTAATTATCCATGGCCATTTAGACAGTGTGCCTACTTCCCGTATTACCGACGGTTCAATGCAATAATCACCTGACCGTAGGAGTTAATTTTGGGCCTTTGACTTTGCAGACATTTTCTTTACAGAACATACAGTAAGAAACACTCTGTTTGGAACCTCTAAAACTTCCAAAACAGAACACTTACGTTCCCTAACGGCTCAAAAAAATACTTGAGATACGTGATGTAAACCCCCGTAAAAATCGAGAAAATTTCTAATTTCTCATATTTTAATCGAATTTTACAATGCTGTAAAATTGTTGTATTGCGATGGTAAGTTACTTGGCAAAACGTGAGAATACGTGATTTCTTTGCAATCGCCACTTCTCAAAGGGATCTTTTTTAATTATGAACTGAGAGTGTAAGATCGACATTACGTATACAAACCAATGAATCGCATTTGTAAATTGCGCGTCATATCATAAATGGTGCTTTTCTTTTCATTATTTTAATTATACTGTAACCATTACTGTGCCCTGGCTCTTGGATAGATGGGTTTGTAATGAGCATGGAACTTTGCATGGCTGAACAAAAGTGAAATTATAGAAATACAGTGCACTTTCATGTCTACATAAGTACGCATTTAGATTTTTGGCTGCTAACTGCTATAAAGCCGAAAGTTTGAGCATAATTATATTAGCTATCTATTGAATAGACAATTATACGAAATAGAATAGTGTGTTTATTTTAATGTGCTTCGGCAGAATCGATAAATAAGCTTTCTGCACCTTGACAGTAATGTTTCACAATCAACCTCTTTATGGTGTACACATTTCCCAGCTCATTTGTTATGCGAGGGCAAGTAGTTCAAACGGTGATTTTGTGAAAAGACACGGCTATCTCTTTCGAAAGCTTGTATATCAAGGTTACTCAGGGAAAAGGCTTGTCTCTACATTCAAACGCTTTTTGGCAGATGTCATGAACTGATACATAAGTATGATCACTTAAATTATCACAGAAAGCATCGGTGACATTTGGCTGTAGATCAATACCACTTCCTGTTTTTACTACAGATTGATATATGGAGGGTGCCATCAGTGGTGCTTACCATTTTCGAAACACTTTACTCACTTCTCGGCTGTCTAAATCGGAGGTCCGTGCATTTTTCTACCGATTTTTCTTTGTTGTGTGTACTGGCAATTTTGTTATGGTTTTTTCATGTCGAGAGCCATAACTCTGGCAAGTCTCAACTGATTTTATTCAAAGTTGGTACATTGATGTTGACTTATGTCATACATATACGTGTTGATTTTTAAAACAGAAGATCAAATATCGCTGCGTGGCAGCGATTTTGTTATGATTTTCTCATGTACAGAGCCATAAATCAGACATATTTCCACCAGTATCATTCAAAGTCGGTACAAGGACATTGACCTATTTCATACATATTTACGTCAATTTGTTTCACGTCATGTAGCAGTATCATGTCAATTATTGAAGTTTCGTAATTAGGCTGATATGTCAAGAAATTAATTTGTAATTGCATATGTAATGAACTTTCCTAATTAGAGTGATATATCCACAAATACAGCGTCAAATTTGATGAAACTTGATACAGATGTTGATCTCATAGTAAATACTGCATCAAACTGTATGAAATATGGTACCGGTGATAATCTGTTAGTGTTAGGATAGTATGCAAAAATGTTTTGCAACATCCTGTCGATTAATTCCTAGTTGACTCATTTAATGACCTTTAGGATGGTGGCCTACATTGGTTTATGTTTTCATCACCATGGAACTCATTCTTGGCCATTGAGCGCCATCTGTACCAAAGTATTTTTATCACAGACCTAATTAATGAAGAGGACTCTATCCTCTCTGAGGACTTGTAATCAAAATACCCATTAACAATTGGGGACTGTGTCATCAACGATGACTTGATGTGTTTGTTTGTTTCACATAAAGTTTGTCACTATGGAACTTATGACTGTGATGCAGATTATGACTTGGTAGCATTGTTTTGATTTCATAATGCTGTAAAGTTGTTGATTTACGATAATTCAAAAAGTAAACATGTTATTTTTATAAAGATCATTTTATTAGAACTGACACTTCTCACTTTTTTTTCCAATTATCAGGCAGATTGTTCCAAGTTTTCAGTCCTGAGTGAGAGAAAGACCGACGTCGGAGACAGAGATGGCGTATAAGAAACACAAGGGAGTGTACTTCGTAGAGCTGTGGCTTATTGAGCTGAATTAGGGATTCTTTGCCGGGGATAATTGACATCTCCTGAGCTCATGCAAACAATTAGCAGAAATACATTACATAGGTATCTAGACGCTGCATTTATTCAGACATATAATAATCATACATTTGCAGGAATCTATTTGGGCAAATAACTGGATTTGTTTTGCCAAAGTAGACTAAAATTAGACTGACACAAACTCTTCACTTTTGGAAGCCATGGCGCAAAGCGCCAAAGGTGTCCTATGTCGCCCCAATTTATGTTTGTGTGTCCGTCTGCCTGGCGGTCCGTCCGTCCGTCGACGGATTTTGATGCGGGTTTGGCTTTATTAATTCTCATTTTCATATTGTTACGTGACAGAAAACGAACAAAAGGTGAACTCAGCCTTTTCTGTACAAAACGAAATTTATTACAAAAAATAAATCAAATTGCTAAGTCAAGGGATAGAATACAAACAGTAAAAGTGTACAGGCTACTTATCTCAGCTGGGACGGCAAAGCTTCAGTCCTTTGGCTCGCAGGCTTGAAGTTGCACTAAGTCCACAGTATAAACCCAGCGTGGCAGTGAAGGTCTTGAAAAGTCTTGAAATTAAAACTGCTGGAGTTTAAAAAGACTTGAAATAACACGCAAGAGACACGATCCCAAAATGTCTGACTGCAAGCTGTGCCGCCCCTATTTATACTCATGTGCTTACATAAGAGCATATAAAAACAATCTAGATCTTTTATTGACATGCTAATTACTGCTCTAAAATTATCTCTCTTACACAACTAATTAAAGTTCCATAACATTCCAAACATGACTAATTGAATTCAAGGTTGTGTGGTCGTGAAGGACAGTGAAGGACATTCTATACTAATTAAACTAAGGTCATGATGAGTGTGGGGGAAAATGACATACATAACAATATTTAATGGATTTGTGTAATTCAAGAAATTCTCAAACAGATTTACAGTTAGAACGGCTGCATAGCATTTGGTGAGATTTGCTACAAATGATAATCACACAAGCACGAGCCAAAATGTTTGAGTAACGGTTGTCACTGCAGGTAAAATTGTCAAAGTTAAAAAGCAAACTATGGTCTCAGACCAAAATTGATATTTAACAGAAAGGTGTGGTTTGCAAATACTATATTATTTATAGTTTTGATAAACGATCTTCATTGACTACAGAATATATGACGTTTGAACCACGGGAAAAATAGAGAAGTGAAATATGGTAAATGCAATTCAAAGTATTTAAAATGTTTTACAAGCGCTGTTGAAACCAACTCCTAAATCGTAAAAGCTGTTATCAACTAAAGAGCGCAGGACCTTACTGGCCTTTATAGACAGACACAAACTCTTCACTTTTGGACACCATGGCGCAAAGCGCCAATTGTGTCCTATGTCGCCCCAATGTATGTTTGTGTGTCCGTCTGTCTGGCGGTCCGTCCGTCGACGGATTTTGTGTGCGGGTTTGGCTTTATTAATTCTCATTTTCATATTTAATGAATGTTTTTAATTGACCTATAGTCAAGAATTTCTCTAACAGATATACATTGAGAACGGCTACACAGCATTGGGTGAGATTTGCTACAAATGATGATCACACAAGGAAATGAAGGTGTGACATGAAAGTAAATTGCTAATTTGCATATTTAATGAACTTTCCTAATTAGGCATATATATCTTGATTTCCTTGACCAATGTTGAGGAAATGTGCTATGTACGCGGAAGAAACTATGATACAACATTATTGAAAGTCAGTAAGCACTTTTACTACAGCTAATTTCTAATTTGCATATTAAACGAACTTTCCTAATTAGGGACTTATATCTTAATTGAGATTATCAAAGTTGACAAAACTTCCTATGTACATGGAAGGTACTATGATATAAAATTACCAAAAGTCAAAAGTGTAACCTGGTATTCAGTTTAGTTAAGCCTTGCCTGCACATTAATCACTAATGTAAATTTGTCATAATTAGGCCATTTCATGGCTTGAGACCTTGATATTTGCAATGTAGCAACTTGGCCATATGGTCTACAAAGATAATGTACAGAATTTTCATTGATCAATTTTTTATTTAAATTAGGTCAGTTTTAAGGTTAAATTCCTAGATGGCCACAAGGGAATTGGTCTAAATAATATTGATGTGGACTGGGACACGTAGGGGGAGGGTCACTGTTTGTCGCGCATGAAAATAGGGGGAGGTTACCAACACTTCTGAAGGGTCACTATTTTACGCACAGCGTCATTTTGAAAAATGCTGGCCCTCTGTTCCTTCAATTTCTCCCTTTTCCCTTGCTCAATACGGGCGCTGTTATAACAGAACAATGGGGAGCGAGTGGCGCGAGTAATACATCGAATCGACGGTCTGTTTTGCTATTTGTTGGATTTATCTTATTCTATAAATTTCATTTTCTTTATTTCTTTATTAATGTATGAATTTATTTTTCAGTGTCTATATCCCTTCATTTCCAATTTCCCATTTCGCCTTTTTGCGATTTCGTCTATTATAAAAAGCCCACAACAAAAGCATTTGAAATCTGTTGCCATCCATCCAACTGAATCATGGAATATATTATACACTGTGGAGATACTTTTATCATTTTCGCCTCAGCCACACTAAAGCATTCTGAATGTCAGAGCAGGTCAATACCTGTTCCCTATCATCGCGACTCCCAATCAAGTGACAAAGTCCGCCAATCACAGCTGTTTTATTAGTTCCTTATAATAGCAGAGGGACATAGCAACGAATGGAGACAGTTTCTTGGAATGCAGAGTTAAGTTTTATATGTACCACTTCGTTTTATGGCCAATAAAATGTTTGTGGCCCACTTTTCTTGGTTCTTTGACCGTAATTTTTGAAACTTTTGAAACGTTCTTTCTCTTTGAGAACTTCAAATACGCTGGTATCGGGGAAGATATGATTGCTATGTCAACTATTATTTAGCGATATTGGGAAGAAGCAGATTATGCCGCCGATATGATGCCATGAGTACATTGTTTGCTTAATTACTTTAAATGTAATTTAATTTGTTGCTTAAAATACTTTCTTTCCATTCGTTCATGTCCTACGTTAATTCGTTCGGACGCTTAAAAACACCCTTTAACATCCAATTGATTTCTAATATTTACATCTACCATCGTATCATTCACTGTTCATTCACTTGGACGTCAACTTTGCTATTATTACACAATACCTACACTCGTTACCTTTTGCAAGTGGTATAAGTCAAGAAATCATTAACAAAACCATAAAATGATAATGATAGTAGTGTGAGAGAGTTTGATCACGCGTGATATCCAAATGTACAGAGAATGATAGTGAGTTTACATTTTCATTGTATGTAAATGACGACTGTATGTAGGTCTCTTTACGAACACAGGTATTTGACAGAAGGGAGCAGACGGAAGGTATAAGGAATAAGGAACAACACTTGGCAATATGTGACAATCATATATGATAAATAAACGTTGATATTATTGAAGATTTCGAGCCACTTCACAGTTTCTGTATCCAGGCGCCATATAGCTAGCTATTCCTTACAGGGAGACGGTGAGAAGTAAAACGTGAACGTGACGAACAAAAATTTTAGACTGTAAAATCCTTATGAAAATGTAGTATGACAGATACTCTTATGGTACATTTTGAACTTCCTAACATGAAAAAATACACATCACAGATGGTCAAAGCATTGCTAAATACTTTAAAGCCACAATAGCTGCGAAGGTGTAATAAACCGATCTCAAAATATCTTCAGTTTTCAAAGAGTTTTCGTTGAATAAGACTCATTAAAGACTGAAAAAGTGTATAACACTGTATAATAGTGCCAAAAGTGGCATGCACATTCACACGTTTTAACATCAGTTTAGCTTTCCCGACATTTTCAAAAACTTATCACGTGACAGAGAAAATAAAGATTACAACAACAAAATGTTAGCCATCATGTGTTTTGCATTCAATTAAATGGCATAATGCTCGTTTTTTGTTTGATTACGATGTGTATGTGCAGGAAATACTGCACTTTTGTTCTCTTCCTCGGGGCGCCATTTTATAAGTTTAGCTCTTATTCATTATTTAACCTGTTAAAAACGTATAGGCATGGTCCAGATTAGCGTGTTGTGGTACTTCTATACATGTCCTTCAGTTAGCATATTTACACGAACCAACTTTGGTTTGAAAATAAAATCATGCAAAATATGCATCAAATTCGCAGCTCTCGTGGTTTTAACTTTACACTAAATAATTAACACATTCAACTACCAATGCACAAATTAAAACAAAAATCTGGCGTAGTCTTTGTATGGCGTATGAAAGAAAGTAATGTCCTACTGGAACGCGCTAAGCACGAGCCAAAATGTTTGAGTAACGGTTGTCACTGCAGGTTAAATTGTCAAAGTTAAAAAGTAAACTATGGTCTTAGACCAAAATTAATATTTAACAGAAAGGTGTAGTTTACGAATACTCTATTATTTATAGTTGTGATAAACAATCTTCATTGACTACAGAATATACGACGTTTTCACCACGGGAAAAAAGAGAAGTGAAATATGGTAAATGCAATTCAAAGTATTTACAATGTTTTACAAGCGCTGTTGAAACCAACTCCTAAATCGTAAAAGTTGTTATCAACGAAAGAGCGCAGGACTTGTATTGGCCTTTCTTTCAGGTAGAGGATTTAGAGGATTTATGTAATGACCTGCAGGGCGATTAGGCTGAAATCCTGTGTATGTTTTACGAGGTATCATTACTCAGAAGAACTGTTTCTGATAGATGTTGAATACTCGTATAACAGTTCTAACTCAATTATAGATCCATTAGTTCAAGTTTTGGTACTTGAAATACCTATACAAATGAAAACCCCAATCCCATAAAGATATTTGGTTTGGGAAGCTTTTTGAGTTAGAAGAGATTTGAAACGATTGATATCATTCTCCAATTATAGTAAGTATTTGCATGATCCTGTTACAGATTTTATCACGCCACCCCCCGTGGCAACGGCGATATCAGTACGAGAAGTATGATGCCTTTCTGGTCTTCTGCTTTTATGGCCTCCCATTTAAGCTTGTGATGTAACTTAACTTTCTATCGCCTCATTTTGGAGAAATCGAAAAATGAATTTTCCCATACAGTTGACGCAAGATATAGCAGCAATTGTGAATTTCAAACATTGTTGAATTAAGGTAAAGGGCGACGAATTCGGACGCGCACACGCTTTAGAACGTTTCTGCGCAGATTTAACTCCAGCCTGCCGCAAATGGGTTATTTTGTAGCGCATGTATTTAACATCACCTGTCGTTGTTGAAATTGCGCTTTTACCTAATTTTTTGACCCAGTGTCTTAGACATACATGTGACCTATTACCTTGTCATATTTTGACCCCCTAGGAAGCTGGTTTTTATTCAATATGAGCAAAAAATTAACATTTCTCTCCCATTTATATGACGCAAATTACCCATTCACCTGGAGATATTGTAAAAAGTAGCGTGGTGACGCCCTTTTATTAAAAGTGTAAACTAAATGGTATTATGTCAGGAGTTTATTCGCCAAGTTTGGTCAAAATGACACCATTCAAAGTGACAGGAAGAAAGTTCGAAAATTATGTAGTGATATAATTTCGATATCGTCATTTTGTAATCGATACTTATGTTAAAATTTCTTCACAAACATCATGAAAACTGTACATTCGATAGATATGGATCTTAAGTCTTGGTATTTATTAAAATTAACTCATTTGCTAAGCGTTTTATAATTGCTTTCTTTAGTTTAAGTGAATTATATCATTTTTATTTATTTCTAACGACGCCATTTTGACGTCCGTTTCCATGGAAACGAGCATGGTGACCCCCATTTTTTATTTCATTTTTGCACTTGCACAACTTCCAAGGATATTTGTGCAAAGTTTCAAATGACACCACAACTTAATTTTGACGTAATTCGTAGTACTTCACCTTAAGGTAATTATTCTGTGCTACACTAACCCTGCATGGTAACCCCTGATTTTGATTCATGATTATGAAAGATATGGTGAATTTTTTTCTTAACAAAGTGTGAACAAAAGATTAACTCTTTTGGTTCCGATATGCTTACATTTAGATTGTAAAATTCATAATAGTTGCTGACTCAGTCTAATAAATCATGTTTTATCAATGACATCATGGACGAAAGGAGTACTTTTAGTAGCAGTGTCGAACTCGCAACCTGCGTGACCTTGTAACCCAACAGAGCAAGCAATATATCCCTAAACTGGGCTCAGAAAAAATTCAGCATTCAAAATGTCTTGAGGCGATTCAAAGGTTGTCGAGAGCTCCGAAGAGCTAGTTTTTAATCTGATGAACTCGTTCAGATTTAGTTGAGTGATCAGGAAATAAACAGATATTCATAGAATTTTTTGTCAAAAATTTCTCATAAACAACTAGTGCTACATGCACAGGAATTACCTCATATAGGTTCAAAGTATACATACATACAGATGAAATTACATTAAAAACTTGTTGGGTTAATTTTGTTCTTCAAAACTTTTTGGGGTAAATTTTGTTCTTCAAGACACTTTTCTCTGAATCCATAGGTCTAATAGTGGTAAGAGTGCATTTGCTGTCTTGTACTGACACCTTCATTCTGATGATCACAATTGTATCATTTTATTTGTGGTCAAATATTGTCTTCTTTGACACAAGTACTATGATGGCATTTGTATCTACGTTTTAGATATTGTCGATTTCTTGACACTGACATGAACGCAGGATCATGATGAAATTTATTTTGAGCTACATTTTGTCGTTTTAAGTCACACTTTTTCTGCTTTGAAACGTCTTGTCGAAACTTTCTAGGTTGATTCGTGGTTACCTAGGTATGACCTTTGTTTAAATGAGAGCAACATTGAGTTGACTCTTCTATTTTTGGTCGAAACGCCTTTTTCGTAACCTACCCAACGAATAATTCTCAATATAGCTTTTGAAGATTCTTAGGAATGGCAATATAAGCTATTTACGAAATGATTGGTCACCTCTTACCAGGCAGTTTTCAGACGGCAAAGTATTTTCTCCGTCCCCTAGGGCTCGTGGCATCATGCGTTCAGCTCATTCTTTAAGCAAAGTTGATCATGAAACCATGGCGGCCACATTGAAATCCTTTTCAGTCATCATATAAAGGCAGATGCCTTTATAGCACAATAGTTCATTAGTGGACCGACAGATATAATCTTTCAAGGGTGTTCCACTATCCCTGACGCCCCCAAATGTTTGTTTGTTTAAATTAGTTTCATGGCATGTTACATTCTCAAAAACCCAAAGTTGCTATGAATATGCAGTACGATAGGCAAGTTCGTGTGTGCATGATCTAGCTACGCATAAACATGGTGTAATTTATTCATAGTCGAGTACCTTGATATACCAAATATGAAATAACGCAGTCAATTTAGAGCATCATGGTCTATCATGGTTTTGAATGGATTTTTCAGTACGATAGAGAGCATAAGAGAAACTGTAACAATGACCTTTGGGAGGAAAAGGAGAATAGAAGAAAATCCTCGAAATGCTCACATCATATAAATGGACTGTAGGTTTCCTTAAAATAGCTCTATCAAAATCGTTTAGTTGCATTAAGTTTCTGATGCATGTTACCGTAGAAAGCGCAAAATCTTGTTTTCATGATCTTTTGTTGTGGAAAGAATAAGGCACTTTACCCAGTGGACGGTAGAAACGAACAGCTTTACTTTTCCAATCGAAATCCTAATTTGCTCAAAATACCTTAGACTAATATACCAATATTTCTGTGAAAGCACACAGCTGTTTAATCAGAACAGTGGTACTAAGCCAAAGACTAATATACCCGTATTTCTATGAAAACACACACCTGTTGAATCATTACAACGGTTCTTAGCCAAAATCTACATCATAGTCAAATGTTCTACAAACTCAATATGACAAACACAAACACCACAGTCGGGATAGACAACAAAGAAGTACTGGTACACACAACAAAGGCAAACCTGCATTAGAAAATATAAGGACCTCCGGTAAAAATAATCGAGAAGTAATGTCAGTTGCTTCGAAAATGGTGAGTGCATTCTGCCCCACATGTGGCACTCGCCATATATCAATCTGTATGTCAAAATAGGAAGTGGTCTTAGTCTACGGATGATACGGTGTTTTCAATCGGGTTCAAAATCACAACCTACGGTATCCAGTCACCTAGCAGGGAAGCACCAGACAGAACCGCTCGGTCAAATCACCACTCTTAAAAAAAGAGTGGTTCAATAACCGGCTAAGTTGTTACATTTTTCTGACCGAGACCCCTCCACTCGTTGTAGAGTTCAAAAACACTCACGCTCATACACTCGCTATCACACATCGCAAACAAAATTTATCGAAGCAACTAATACATCGCTAAAACTGGGCGAAAGACAGCTTCGGGGACAATTCTGGCGACCAGCAGAGCTATCAACCCAGGGTAGATAATATGCAATCAGGTTCGAACCCACAACCTACGGTATCCAGTTACCTGGCGGAGAAGCAACAGGTGGAACAAAAAAGCAAAGTCCTCACTCTCAAGAAGAGTGGTTCAATAATCAAACAGCAATTAGCTCATCAATAGAAATTCTAGATTGTTTTTATATTCTCTAGATAGAATCATTTTAATATAAATTCAGGGCGATACAGATTTTAAGACAGACTGTCAGGGATCACGTCACAGCGTTTACAGCAAAACCTTCACACTAGATTTGCTCTGTGAACTGCACGGCTCGGACCAACCTCAAGTCTCCAGGCCAAAGGACTTCCTCATTCATCAGTGCCTGTCCAAAATTCAACTCCCTGGAGACTAATGTAGGAGCTTTGTGCCGTCCCAGCTGAGATAAATAATTTTGCTCTGCATTGCAATTTATATATAATATACACCCTTAATTTAGTCGTTAGTTTTGATAAATTTATTTCAGAGACAATCACTGACTTCATCGTGAGGTCGGACGATTTAACAGTAGTATCATATTTAAACACACTGGGCCTCTCTTTAATTCAGAGCAGTTCACATGGCAGGCAGGTGCTTATTTATAGCAGATGCCCTGTACAGAAGATGATCTTTCGCTACAGAGTGGAAATTAAAGCGTCAGGTAAAGTGGTCACTCTCCGAGGTGTTGGACAGGCTAAACAACACTCATCTGCAGATGTACAAGTATTGTTCCCTGTTCCAGATCAAGAAGCAGAGGCAGTGGATGCCTTCTCAATCCCCTGCGTCGACTTCAAACCAAGATAAGAGAGCAGGAGCGGGTAATCATTGTAAATGTAGAGACAAGACCTGTCTTCTTGAGTAACCCTGATAAGGTGTAATAGAGATGACTGTGTCTCTCCACAAAATCACCATGTGAACAACAATCTCCAGCATAACGAATAAACAGGGGAATTTATATCCAATTTCATAATTGGCTTGTTGGTTTTGGCTTCTACTGATAGTCAGTAAGGTGTTGGAAGTAAATCAGAAGACATTCGGCTGGTATTTCAAATACACATGTTCATTCTCATTTGCTTGAATTTACAGATTATTTTAAAATCGTAAATTCCTAATAAAAAGACGCGAAGACCGCAGTCGACTGAGATACTTGGCTACGTTGACATGTACTATAACACTTTGACCTACCCTAGAGCACAAATGGGTGTCTTGTGCTTTGGTTATCAAGTAAAATAAACAATAAAATAACTGATGAATTAGTCTGTCACTAGGGGTTTTTTGTTTGATCATTAAGATACAGGTATCTACGGAAATGAATTGGAGGGAGAAATTACCAGCCTGATAATTCACAATTGTGTATTGAAGCAAGATGCTGGCGACGCAAAGATTTGTTGTTGAAAGGCTGATTAGGGCAACCGAAACCAACAAAATCTATAAATGTAGCTTTTGTATCCAATACTTACTTCTTGTAAACCAAGAGCATAAATCCACAAACGATATTTGTCAGCGGCAATAAGTCATGAAGTCCAAATACCTATCATGATGAATGATAAGACATTAACATGCTACACAGCTGCTTTAATCATAGGCAGTAGAGCATAGACAATTTGTGAGTCTCGCTTCCACTGTCTATGCTTTCATGTGCGAGGTCGATCATTCTGCATGCCAACCCAGTGACAAAGCATGCCAAGATATCACCGCCGGTTTTTTCGTTCCCACAAATATCGGATGAAAATAGCAAAGAATACAGACTGAGTCTCGTTGAAAAGGGTGAAAAGGTTCTGTAAATACTACTTGGCTTTAACGGCCGACTCTGAGGAAAGATGTTTCCATTTTTCATTTCTTGTATAGAGAAATTCATTTTCTATTTTCCAAAAACAAGACGACGGAAAAATTCATTTACATCACCGGCTTTCATGTGAGTCCCGGCAGCAGAAGACAAGAAAAAAAAGAAATGTACGACGTCAAATAATCCAGTCTTCTGAAAGAAATTGTCGCCCTGTCAACTACCATGAGACATCATTGTATTAACTTTATTGTGTCGTTCACATGACACTGTGTTAACAATTTCAAAGTAATCAAAATTGTTTTCTTCTTTCTATTAATTTATACCTTACATTACTTTGTTCCATCGCCGTTTTCTTCCCTTGTGGTTTACGGTATTCACATGTACCGTCATATCATTTAGTGCGCAAGACAAATAAAATTACAGACTGTAAAATACTCATGAAAACGAAGCCTGATACTGTTATGATGCATTTTATATCAAGAATTACGCTTCACAGACTGGTATTTACATTTAGTATCTAAAAGTAGAAAGGAGAGAACATTTGCAACTACCAATGAACAGATAAAAACAAACATTCCACGTAGTCTTCATGGCTGCGGGAAAGGTCAACCTGAAGAAAAGAGACGCAACAAAGGAACGCAGCAGGAGCCAAGTAACAGAACAGTTACCACTGCAGACAAAATTGTCAATGGTAAAGACAAACTAGGGTTTTGGTTTCTTTAACGATAGGAAGTCTAAGAACCGGTACTTACCGGTTTTTGCCAGGAATCGTAAGTCTTATACTGTAGTTGAAACCGCCATTCTCATAAATCAGAAAGGTGTGGCGTCGATGACACTATGATTGATAGTTACTCAAAAAGGTAAATGATATGAACTGACCACATAACATACGACGTTTGAACCAAGGGGGAAACAAGAGATGTGAAATATTATATGCAATTCAAAGTATTGATAATGTTTTACAAGCCTGTGTTTACTAGCTCTATCCGTCGGCAAATCATAAAAAGTTGACAGCGAAAGAATGCAGGACCTCTACATGACTCTTCTTTGAGAGATATAATTTAGATAAAAATGAAAGGGATTGAAGAGAAATGGAATTTAGATAGGTATTTGCTGACCTGCAAGCTGATTAGACTGAAGTCCTATCTACGATTTCAGAGATATCATTACTCAGCAAAAGAAGTAGTCATGTCTACTATAGATATGGTAATTACTAAGACTTGTATAAATGTACTTGATTTAGGAAGCTTTTGGAGTCTGAAGAGATTTGAAACGCTTAAGATCATTCTCCATTTGTAGGAAGGATTTACACCACCCTAGTTATAGATTTTCTCTCGCTATCGCAGTAGCACGTCGTACATTTCCTTTTTTCTGGTCTTCTGCTGCCGTAGACTCACATTGAAGCCGGTGATATAATAAGTTTTTTCCGTCGCCTTGTTTTCGAAAAACAGAAAATGAATTTCTCTATATGGAATAAAGCACCACTTGTTGATTTCCATCGTGATTTTTTTACTCATTACGAAAGAAAGTTTGCTTCAGCAAAGTGTGAATAAACTTTAGACTAAAACTTTCGGTTTGAAGATGCGTATTTCTTCAGGTTGCAAAATTGATGACCTTTGCCGTCTCCGACAAAACCTATGCTTACACGTGTGGATGAAATCGGTATTTTTGTTATACAAGTATTCAAACTAGCAACCTATAGTATTCGCATCCCAATCTCTGGAATGGTAGTTAAATTACTTAGTCATTGCAATTTTGACTGTGACTCCTCAGCAGCTTGAGTTCAAAATGAGAGAGGGGTAGGGGATAGAAGAGAGTACGTTACCGAATTAGGTTTATAAATTTGAATACAGTCGAATGAGTGTGGTTGTATCCCAACCTTTTCAAAACTTTTAGTAAATTGACAATATTTATTACAATGTCATTTATAGCATTATGCAGATCAATGACATCGGTTGACGCGGTACCAACCAAGGATAGTTCTCTGTTATAATGCACTGGACAGTTTTGTCAAAAAATATCAGAACACATCTCGTATGAGCGGGGAGAAAAATATTGACCATACGGGATTGAGACTTTGTGCAAAACAAATATGCAATGCTTAATCGCTCCACAAGGCATCAACATTTTGAGCAACGATGAGAACTAAGACTTTTTCGGACCATCCTGACCTTTCAATATAAATTTATTGAAAATTCGAACTATCATCAGATGTTTGGCTGGCTTAAAACTATTAGAATTGACATAAAGTTGTAATTATGCTGGGGACTGTGGATAATTTAACAAAGTCGCTTCAAGGGAAAATGAAAATTGTTGTGTTTGACCTCAAAATGGGCAAAGATTCAGCGTTCCGGAAGTTTTTAGCCAATTGTTTAGCTGAAACCCATTGTTCCTATGGACACAGGAACTAATTGTTCCTTTTAAAACATTTTCAAACAGCCAATTGCATGGAGAATAACCCTTATTTCAAACTTTAAATGTTCTGTAAATAATTACAATCTCTCAATCAGGTATAACCTTCCGAGCCGCTACACATTGCCAGGGGGGAGTTTGGTTATGCGAAAATCCGGCCACGAAAGAATATACGATTGCTGAAGTAGGCTACTTGAAGTTTAAACTGTTGTCAGGTTTTCAAATAAGAAATATTTTAAAACGAAATAATGCATAACAAGCATAACGCATACACATCGTTTCCAATATCACAGCCGTACGTATACATTTGCGCACAATAATCGTAATACCGCTGAACTGAAGATCCCACGCGCAAAAAGTTCTATTTGTCGTGTGAAGCTTTAAATTATCAACAGCTTCGTAGTATATCGCAAATATCACTCATTGTGTCGGCGTTCTTCAATTTATCTAGACTCTAGACTCAATAATCAGAGTGTAATAAACGCTGGACGACGAAATCAGTCACTGCATGGGGTGTCCCTTCGGGAAAGGCCTTGCTTTATTGAGCTTGGTGGCCGGCATCCATCGGTATATTGGTCACTGTCATCTGATCTGCGGCAGTCACCTTTAAAGGTATATTTGATCGAGTTGAGTTGACAAACACCGATTCAGCGAACGTATTAGCATCTAAGCTTGCAATGCTGAACATTATGCATTATACTCTGGTCACGGTAAGTGCGTGAGAAGGTAGTGTGTGCCTCGAAAGTGAAAGACTTTAACTTTCGCTCAAACCTTCTCGGATAAAACTTTAAACCATTCTCTCATCAAATCTAGAATAAAATTTAACGGTCGACGTGCAAAGTTTTATGCCAGAGAAACAAATGACCAAATATTTACAAATCTTTGAAATTAAAAATGGTCCCTGTGTTAACTCTGTTGGGAAAACAAACTAATCGATTTTCGACCCTTGAATGATCCCCCACAATGGTAGATCAGAAAAAAGAATAGGACAAATTTGAAAGTCCTAATATCTGTCTCCGGGGAGCATTGTACCTTAAAGCTATGGAGTTTGCCCGTACCTGCTTAGTTTTGGACATGTCTGCCCGAACGGTTTGCTTGACTAATGCGACCAACTTAGTTCGCGAACCCTTATCTGCACTCTTACTGCGTTCCAACACCTTAAGTGCCAAAAGCAGTAACTGTTGATGATTGTTTTGTATGCCAACTGCAAGTTCTTGTTCTACGCAAAGCATTTTGCAACACCCACCAATGTACTAGTCAACACGGCCCAATACGTGTAACATGCGCTAATAATTAATGTTTAGCTTTGAATATCTAATCCGGGCCTTCAATTTACACACGTACAGGCTGAAATGACAAGCTGAATAGCTTGTATCTCCAACATACCTCTGAGGAGTAGAATACACTGCAGCTGACATTAAAAACAAAAATATTGAAGAATCGTCAATATTCCAGGTATTAGCCCTTAAAGTATTCCTAAATCATACAGGAGAAATCATGCATTCATGAGCCTTTTTATACATTGATTCATAATTGCTTTTAAGTCGTTTAAAACTTTATTATAGAAATAACGGGCGACGCGCTGACCATTAACGTTTATTTGTGGGCAAGGGCGAGAGGAAAGCCAAAAATTAATGGGCGAGGCTTGCCGAGCCCGTTAATTTGGCTTTCCTCGAGCCCGCGCCCATAAATAAACGTTAATTGTCAGAGCGGAGTCTGTTATTTCCATTATATTATCAGCGAACCCAAGAAAACCGTCAAACTTTCCGAAAATTTCAGGAGCGAACGACAACTGGGCCCCAGAAACTGAGCAATACGCGACGCACTGTCACGCGCGCTGTAAAAAATTGGCAAATCCGCAGATGTTTTCAGTAAAAAGTATCTCAACTTGACCTACAAGTGCTCCATTTTATTTTGTGATTGATTATGATTTACGTTTGAGCTGTTAAGTTACGATACTTTGAGTTGTTAATCTTATTATTCATATTCACGGGCATGTAAACAAACCATTACTGTGTATTTGTGGACAGTCACATGGTTCAGCTCGACCAATCAAAATGCGACGGGCAGGGCATGGTAATATAATTATAAAATAAACCACTGAATCGATGACAGTAGGTCGACCATCAGCATGGATAGTCATTTCACCATTGCTTTAAACAAAGCGACCAACCAAAAGATACAGGGAGACCAAACTGATCAGTAAAATGGAAAGGATTTGGTATATAATATCTGTGTTTTGATAAGCAAAAATTGTTTAGAAGTTTCACTGGAAGGTTACTGACAAAAGGAACAAGGTGTAGCGTTATCTTCAGTTACGTCTATGTGAGAATCAACCTGTAATCACGCTATCAACGTTGAATAATAGTTGATGAATAAACGTGACTCATTTCAGGAAATGAATGCCTTATGCTAAATCCGGTACCCGATAGGATATTTTAGATTTCAGATTAAAACACGAATAAACGGATGATCAAGTGCAGTAAAAATTGTCATATTCAGAATTCATTGATATTGATTAAGGTAAAGGGCGACGAATTCGGACGCGCACACGCTTTAGAACATTTCTGCGCAGATTTAACTCCAGCCTGCCGCAAATGGGTTATTTTGTAGCGCATGTATTTAACATCACCAGTCATTGTTGAAATTGCGCTTTTACCTAATTTTTTGACCCAGTCTCTTAGAAATACATGTGACCTTTAACCTTGTCATATTTTGACCCCCTAGGAAGCTGGTTTTTATTCAATATGAGCGCAAAATTAACATTTCTCTCCCACTGACATGGCGTATATTACCCATTCACCTGGAGATATTGTAAAAAGTAGCGTGGTGACACCCTTTTATTAAAAGTGTAAACTAAATGGTATTATGTCAGGATTTTATTCGCCAAGTTTGGTCAAAATGACACCATTCAAAGCGACAGGAAGAAAGTTCGAAAATTATGTAGTAATATAATGTCGATATCGTCATTTTGTAATCGATACTTATGTTAAAATTTCTTTACAAACATCATGAAAACTATACATTCGATAGATATGGATCTTGAATTTTGGAATTTATTAAAATTAACTCATTTGCTAAGCGTTTTATAATTGCTTTCTTTAGTTTAAGTGAATTATATCATTTTTATTTATTTCTAACGACGCCATTTTAACGTCCGTTTCCATGGAAACGAGCGTGGTGACCCCAATTTTTTATTTCATTTTTGAACTTGCACAACTTCCAAGAATATTTGTGCAAAGTTTCAAGAAAATGACACCACAACCTAATTTTGACGTAATTCGTAGTACTTCACCTTAAAGTCGATTAGTTGTGTTAATATATTTTACTGATACCATTACAGTAAAGCGACGTTAACTCCGAGTCAGCATTGAGAGCAATGTCTACTATGTATAACGACAATCCAAAAGAAGGAAGACATTTGGAAAATGTTTATGTTACATGAGATGTGTTGCCTCTCAAAAGAGAAATTTTGTCCAGTTAATATACTAATAAATACAAGGCACTCCATTTGCCAATGACGTGGCACAAGCATAACAAAAGCGACTAAACATAAGAAACAAATGAGTTTCTCGACAGCATTAACTCTTTCAGAAACGTAGACATCAGGCGAGAGACGATACTGTTTACTCAACCACATAAACCCAGTTGATAACGACGGTGACAGCTATTACCAAACCAAATAATCCACTAAACGGCGAAGCTTGGTAGGCTGCTCCAGTTGAAAGAAAAAAAATGAGAAGTGAATTTCAGTTAGGAAGTACGATTTATACTGAAGATAGCTAGCAAGAGAGTATTGTTTCGAATGATAGTCATTTTCATATCTCCTGTTATACAAGTCACGAGTCTAATTTTCTGATTTATGCTGCCATTTTTTTCTAGTATGATGCAACCCGGAATGTCTTGGTTTAACAGAGTTGAGATAGCATCTCGTTGAAAAGCTTACGATTGCAAAGAGAAGCAATCTGCACAATTAATTAATGTGTCACTGAAAACAAAATACCAAAGAAAGGTTCATACAGTGAAAGTTAAAATTTCTGAAATGCATCGAGTAGAAGAATATTTGGATCGGTAGCAGTGGAAGTCGGTATAGAGACACGGTCGGACCCTGCTAGAGAGCAAGGCCCTAGAGAGACCCTCGGGAGAACCATTTTATTTCGGGATGATGGAAGATTTTGGGGAAAAATTGCTTTTAAGGCCAAAACGTTGTTGATAGAAATTAATGAGAGCAGTAGGGTGTACACTGAAGTATTGGTAATACTTCAGGGTAGCTAGTTCACTGATGATATCTTACGGTTTTGAAGGCAGTTAGAGTTTTATCTCATGTTGTACAAGTTGTCCTTTGTATACGATTTTGCGAATACGACGCAACCCCGAATGTATCATAGTGTTGGGAGACGACGTGTCGTTGAAAAAGTTTTATTATATAGTGAAGCACACTACTCTGGACAGCCGAAATAATGTGTTACTGAATACCATATAACAATGAAATGTTAATAGGAATAGAAATTAAGGTTTTTAAAGAGCATCAAGCAGAAAATAAAAATATTGATCAGCAGAGTCGTTTTATGAGAATGAGCCAAGGTAAATACAATAAAACAGACCATGGCAAGTTTACTGAAAATGTTACGATCCGTTTGTCAACGCCGAAAAAGATGTCTGTCGCGAGTTAAAAAAGATATTTATGAAGAAAAAATCGCCGAATGCTGCTTACCAATAGAACAATCTGTCCCCTCTATAACTCCTAGTTCAATAAGCATGTTGGCTGCTGCTTTGGTTGTTCTCGCGAGAAAAAGTAGATTCTCGTCCGTGATCAACGTTTCGTCGTCACATCGTTGGTGGAAACACTCGTCCATTGGTATACGGTAGTCGCCTTGTAAGGAGAGACAAAATAATATTGTGTTAGCGATGTTTGTTTCGTGAGTATGCATGTATGCGTTTGTACCTCGCATAACACTCAATAATTAAGGTACAGGTAAGCAGGGTTCCTTAAAATATCCTTTTTTGCAGGAACCATAGGAAAAATCGTTCCTCTTTCTACATGGGGGAACTAATACAAATGTCATCATGTACGTCAGATATTCAGATTTTCCAGATTCTCAAAATCTTACAATTTTTCTTTTTTCGACAACTTATCTTCACCCATTTTGAAACTTGTCGACTCGGACTTTCGCTGTCTTGTTGTCTGGAAAATAGGAAATTTCTTTTTGTTCAGACAATGACAGATATTTTAATTTCAAAATATTATAAAACTTGCTTTTTTAAAAATTCGTAAATCTAAACATATACACAGCCGTCATGAAGTTGTTTCTTGATCTTGAAGAGAGAATACTTTAGAGTTTCCAATAATAGTGAACAAACGTTCCACGGTAACATAGTTAAAGAGCTCGATTTAGTAAAACATCGTAACTTATTAGGCCAAAAAAAGAAAAAGAAATGTTTCTGGTCAGCGCGCGCGTCACTTGAACAACAGCGCGTCACCCTTTTTTTTCTGTTTGTGGCCGGCGGCCGTGGCTGACAACAAACCAAAATGGCTGAAGAGAAAATGAAAATTCTTTGGGGGCATGATCAGTGACTGCATGAACAGTATATATGTGACTATAATGATAAAACTATAAAACTGACCCTCCTCCCTCCCTTGAGGGAAAAAAATAAAAATATAAAAAAAATAAAATGCGCGTCGCCGCACCATTTTTTAAAGAAAGACCTGACGAGCAACTTTTCTTTTTTTTGGCCTTAGCCTACTTACACGAATCCGTGATAAACAAAGCGGGTAAATAGGGCGGTCCTTTCTCCAAAAATCGACTGTGGGCGCTTTGAAATAAATAATAAAAGGTTTCTTTTTCTTCTTGAGTCGGAACACCTATAACAAATTGAATCATACGAATTGCTTAGTAGTCCATATGGTCACATGTACTGTTTAGGTTTTTGGCCGTCGTATGTCAGCCAGCTTCTTGGTTAGTCAGTCAGGAGGTCACTTTTCAGCAAATCAATGGATCTATCTGTTACATATGCAAGTAGGAAAAGTAATTAGTTTGTCGATCAATCTTTAAGAGCTATAAGTTTGGCCGATCAAGGGTGTACATTCATGGGGACATAGCAACGTTAACGAAGAGAATATATTAATCAGATATTCAGTCTAGACATTAATTTAATGGCCAGCGTCCGAACAATCTATCTCAGAGTCGGTCATCTATTCGTTGTGTCTGTGGTCAGACCTTTAAGTTTAACTGTGAATCTACCTCTAAGTCTGCAATGGGCGTAGCTTATAGGTTAGTCAGTCTATCGGTGTCTATGCAGAAGCTCCTATATAGTGGCAACAAATTTTGGCTGACTTCTACTCCGCAAATGCTCAACGATACATATACCTGTTTAAGCTGACCATGGCTGAAAGCTGGCCTGCGTATGTGTAGGAAATGCATTCCTCCTTAAATAGTCAGATGGCTTAACAAAAATATCGTTACACGGATGACAAAAGTGCCAAATTTGCTACGGGTGTTCGCATATATGTGTAGATCAATATTAGCTATTGCTCAAAACATTTTGGCCACCGGAAAGGCTCGATGACGTCATAAATTCAAAATGGCCGACATTATAAGGCTTAAAATGGTAAAATATGTCTAATTCAGGCAGTTTTCTATTTTTTTTTAATAAACCGACACAAACATCCCAAATTACAAATACAACATAAAATTGATGCAAATCAATTATTATGATGACGTCATAAAGCCAAAATGGCTGACCAAATTCAAAATATCCCTCATATTATCGTCTGATAATGTTCAAATACTGTTAATTAAGCCTGTTTCCAGCATTTTATCCCCTGTACTGAAATTAACACCCAAAATTATAGACAAAACATATAATTGATACAAATTCATTATTGTGATGACGTCATAAAAGCAAAATGGACACCGAAAATTACAAAATGACCTATCATGAAGTTCACTGTGCTTAGTAAAATAACCAATTTACGTGACAAAATAATACTTGAAAGGTAATCTACAATTTGTCTTCATAATCCATAAACTCAAAATAAATGATAAATGTACTAAAACTTAGCCAATAAGCCCAACACAAATTACAAACTATTATGATATTATTTATTTTTAACAATTACCTGTCTGAAAAACTGAACCAATACAAAGGAAATAAAGTTATCTTTACCCATAGGTTCTACCTTTGAAAGTGTTACGTTATAGTGAGTAGATCAATAGTGATGTGATTTCATGATAACGAAAAACATGGCGAGAAACCGGTAAATAAATCATGCCTTGACCCTGGTCATGTGACCTTGGTCCCTGAAAAAAGGTTTTATGTTTGTGATTTGGCCTAGACTTTTGCTTCCTTTATTTCAGAAGCCTTTTTCGTTTGAATTTTCTTGGATTTTTATGTCTCGATGTGTGGTGACATAGTTTTGTGCTACAGTTACTGTAGTTCTCTTTTTGGAGGATGTGCCGGCCTGAAAAAGATCGTTCGGTGAGGGTTTTATGAACAAAAAGAAGACTATTTTTTGCTTTTTGTATCTAGCTTAGCTTACTTTTTTGCAGCTTTCGTGAATTTTATGAAAAGCGTCTTTGCCTTTCGTTGTTCACTTACCAGACTGGTTAGGAATTCAAAGATGAAGGAAACTGCAAAAAACGTGACCAGACGAATTTTGCTGTTTGGAAACCCAAAACATAAAAACATAAAAAAAAACACCAGGAAGAACATAAGCAGAAATGGACGGTTAAACAAGGATAAGAACTAAGAAAGATTCTCAGATTCATCAACAATCTTGCAAATCAAACCTTAATCAAAGCATTAAGTAAAAGGCTTGAAATTTATTCCCACTCCGGAGTGTCTAGAAAAATTGTCGTATGAGATATCAACAAATTTATTCACATCATAAGATTATGCGATATCATGAGAAACAATCAATCAATCAATCAGACATCTGTTCTAAGATAAGTACATGTTCAACACTAGTAACCGTGGAAAACCCAAAAATTGTAAAATTGTCTCGAAGCAACTTAGATCGATAGAGGAAATTCCATTAGCAACCCACTTCAGAAAGAATGTGACTCTGGCAGAAAAGACTACCCTGAAGAATCTGTCTAAATACAAACAAATCTTAATGAAACCCATCAATAAAGGATGAGGCATAGCAATTGTGAATACGACAAATGACATTAAAAAAAGTTATAGACAGCTGCGAATTGAAAAATGTTCACTAATACACTTAGCGACATTGACTATACAGTGGATATTGTATACGAAATCATTTATCTGCGACAAGAAGATCATTGACGAGGTGATTTACTGTTTCCCCATTTCCATAAGTAGAATAATTTGTACACCACGATGGTATCTCCTGCCAAAAATACACAAAACCAAAGCAGAAGAAACAATCATCACCCGACGTCTAAATAGAAATGGCTGCTCAAGCCCAATAAAACAAATGTCGGAATTTCTAGACCTTGTCATAAAACCAATCGTCCAAAACGACTTATATATGCCAGGGACACAAAAAACTTTATTCTCTAGTTAGAACCAATTAAAAAAACAAGCAAACTCTATTCTGGTAACATAAGACGTGGTATCAATGTAGAAGAACATTCCAAAAATGAAGCCATAAATGCAGCGATCGTAGGGTTGGACTCTGAAACAGTAATGCCAACTAGTATGAAACATTCCAAAAATGAAGCCATAAATGCAGCGATCGTAGCGCGTTGGACTCTGAAACAGTACTGCCAACTAGTATGATACAAAAACACCACCATCAATGTACATGAAAGCCTTAACTGTCGATTATTCTGAAACGCAACATATTTTGATTCAACTTAGAAAAATACTATCGAATCTATGGATGCAGTATGGGCTCACCAGAAATAGCTGATATCATATACCATGAAACGGAAAAAGTTATATTAAATCCCAAATCCGGTCAAATATTCGTATGGAAATTTAAAAGGTGACATTTTCATGGTTTACACAGGAATTGAACATCAATTTTTAACATTCAGAACATTTGTCGAGGAGTGCAACACCCTGTACTCTACGTTCAACTTGGGAATTCATAATTGAACATTCTATCGACAAAATCTCATACCTTGACGCAATTGAGAGAGATGGCTCGATTTTAAAACCCACAAAAAACCATCGGACGATATTTATCTGCCACCGACTTTCAAATGCTTAATTGAAGGTGAATCACTCAGATATGTACATGCAACAACAATATGGACTTCATAAAAAGGTCAATTTCTCAACGCAAAATCTTCAACAAAGAGATTACAAAAAGAAAGACATAGCTTGTATAAAAAAGAATGTAACAAAACGTCGGCCATCCTTCATCAACAAAAGTAAGAGTAATGATGTAACAAAATACTAGTCAGCACAATCTCATCAAAACCAGCCTAATCAAACAATGTGATAAGAATCTGGAAAATTATGAAGGGCGATTAAACGTTGGCCATGGTTTTCCAGAAAACCTATAATCACGTATTAAAGGAAGAAAAAGATACAACATATCCTCCTTCAAGCAAAATTCAAACACAAGGAGAGTACAAATGAACGGTCTGAGCAACAATTCACGCAAAATTCTGACCAAAACATAATGATTTTAGCATTCTCTTTGATGAACAATGGCTACCATTAAAATGAGCATGTGGGAAAACAAAACCATTTAAGTGACTGAAGAAGGGACCCACTTTGGCCCGAAACGCCGCTAGGAGGAATAACCAACATAAAATCTTATTTCCGGGACCAAGGTCACATTACGAGGGTCAAAGCACTATCGATTCACTGGTTTCTCACCATTTTCCCTTATCACCAAACCACATTGATCTACTCACTATACTGTTTCACAAGCAAAGGTAGAACAGTGTGTGAAGTTGCCTTCATTTCCTTTATATCGATTCGATTTTTCAAACACAAACCATTTTAGTAATCAATAATCTCATAAGAGTTTTTTACATGTGTTGAACTTATTAGCTAAGTTTTGATACATTTATCTTTGATTTTTAAGTTTATGGAATATTAATACAAATTGTACATTACTTTTATACTATCATTTTGTCACGTAAATGGGCTATTGTACCAAGCATAGTAAACTTCATAATCGTCCATTTTGTAACTTTCGGTTGCCATTTTGGTTTTATGACGTCATCTTAATAATTAATTTGCATCAATTATCTGTTTTGTCTGTAATTTGGGGTGTTCATTTCAGTTCAGGTGATAAAATGCTGAAAACAGGCTTCATTAACAGTGTTTTAACATTTTTAGACAGTGTTATGGCGGACATTTTGAATTTGGTCGGCCATTTTGGCTTTATGACGTCATCATAAGAATTAATTTGCATTAATTCAATGTTTTATTTATGTTTGAGAATGTTTGAGTCAGTTTATTTACAAGAATAGTGAAAACTGGCTGAATAAACTGTATTTTACCATTTTTAAGCGTTATAATGGCGGCCATTTTAAATTTATGACGTCATCGAGCCTTTCTGGTGGCCCAAATTTTTGGAGCAATAGCTAATTTTGATCTACACACATATGTAAACCTCTGTAGCAAATTTGGCACTTTTGTCATCCGTGTAACAATCTTGCTGTTTTTTTGTTGCTAAGCCACCAGACTAAAACACCTACCATCGATGGGAAGCTCAAGAACTTCTGTATAGGTGTCATCCACCTCAACTTCTGAGAGATGTGAATCAAAAATGGACAACAGCTCAGCGTCAGTTTGTCGTCCGATCAATGTGAGAAAGTCGCCACGAAAGCCTCGTTCTTCCAGTCTATCAAATATTTCAGGAAAGAGCTGGTCGTTTGGAATAGGAAAAAGCAAGACCATAAGTCTTAGCAGCAGTACTATGCCTTTTCACTCTTTCTCAGTGAAATGAACATGATCAAAGTCCACTGACATTGTTGTTACGCCAATGGCCACTTTAATGTTGATTAAGTCTACTTGATACAGTTAGAAATTCTGCTTGCATAAAGACAAAATCGACCCTGCCAACAGTTGTAAATGCTGGGCTAATGATTGGCACCCTGTGTTAAAAATTGAAACACAAGATACCACTTCCATTCATTAAAGCCTGTACGTGATACATGTAATTAGTTTATCGAGGCAACACACTTTTGTGAGATTGCTGCTACAGAATCATGCAAACTTGTGTGTCCCATGCAGACAGTGTTTTTGCGGAAATTGAAATCAACTGCTCCGATTTTCATTAAACTAATGGACCAGTGCATGGTAATGGTATCTCAATCTTCAACACACAGTCCAGGCCATTTCCAAATTGGCGACTCATTATGATAATATATCCCGACTAAGGCCAATCATCGACCAGATTACGTCATTAATGGAGTAGAGGTCACGCCAGGGTCACAAATCACCCGCCAGAGTGATCGGCAGTTTTCGGCCGTTTATTAAGCCTCTGTCTTATGAAGTTCGACAAATTTCGACTTTCAACATGATCCACTTGTTCTGCACAAGATCTTGGCCACCAATGAGTCCGGTAATGGAAAAAATAGTCGAGTTATTTACGATTCATTTCTACTGCCAGTTTATGGATTTCTCTCAAGTACCGAGAATCATTTTGTAGATGTTTGTCATCTCTATCAGAAATACTGTTTTCAAGGTTATTTGTGTTGGTATGCGTCTGGCAATTTGACAGAAGTAAGAGCGATGTCAGAGCTTTAAAATGATACCTAAGTTGTGGTTGTCGAAAGCAGACTAAAAATGGTACGCGATTTTTAAAATGTGTGTTGACGGAGTTGTCATACAAGTGTTCGAGATTACGACAGAATACGGCACGATTAATTGTTATTTCATAAGGACATTCGTATTCCCATGAAATGTGCAACTTCAAGTGTTTTGGCAAAAACCCTCTTTCAATACTGACAATATTTTTCACGGGGATCTACGACAATACACAAAAAAGTTATGTAAATGGAGCGGCAGTGGAGTTTATAGCAAGATAGAATGCAACACACTATGGCGTACGTAACCATGGACGCATGTGGCGGTTGCCAAGAAATATAATTTTTACTGATGGCGCGTTGGCCGCTGATTGGCTAATGATAGGAAAAATATATTATGGTATAGCGTCGCCAATTTTGGAAATGACCATATTTGGCTGTTTTATGTAAACCATTGATTAGCCATGGCGAGACGGTGAGACGTACTCGTCATCTACGTGCCTTACTGTAAACCCGCACTGGAGCGGAGAGGCTAATGTGACACTGTGATCCTTTGACGCTACGTTTCGAAAATAGAGTTTTCTTCAAATTCATTTTTGATTGGTGAGACGTCTCGAATGATTGAGTGATTCTATGTGTTAATATGTTGTTTCACTGAAGTACGTTGTTCATGTAGGGAAGCTAGAATGTCTATGGTTTGGAATCCGTGGCACATTTCGGCCAGCCAATAAACCAATTTCCACCTTCAAAAAAGAAAATCGAAATTGAGCTAATTTTCAATTTTCAAATGGTTTAATTATCTTGATTATTAACTTTTAGGCCTACTTTTAAATTTAAAACCTTTGGTCTGAGATTGATATATAGGAAACAAGATTTACTGCCGCGAAGATGACACTTTGCGGCCATTCAAATTTTCCTCTAACAAACTCTATTTCCCACAATGCATATTTCCGTTTTTCCAATTTTCAATTCACCAAATATCTTATACCCCTATTTTATTTTGGGCTCGGCAGCTGATAGGATCTATCTTTGGCCTAGGAATGCATGAAATTGTGACAGTTACTTGCGCGGGCAACTCGTTCAATGGATCCGGAGTAACGAACGTACAAAGAACAATAGTGTTGCGGCCGCTGGAAATGAAAGTCCGATTATAATCAGTTTGACCTGACCTGCTGAAGCTTTGCGCGCTTCCCGTCAATGTCGCAAACTGGAACGTGGTGAAAAGTTGTGACAGCCATCAGCCCAATCAGAGTGTGGCATCCACATTTAATTTTATCTGATTAATTTATTCAGCTGTCAATCTTTGTAGGCAAGATGTTCTCCTCATAATGACCTAAATACCCCGTCATAGTTTTTAACCCTTATGCCGACTCACTTTATGAATTGCACCCGTTACAACCCGATCCAAATCTTGACCTTGAAGGCGTTTGATATCATCATTGATAGTATCGTCTTCCGTATAGTTCGTTCAGAGATACCACTTGCCCTGGGCAAAACATTTTGGAGATGAACACCTATTTCGCGGTGACTTCTTCCTTTATCAACCATTTCTTAAATTTCTTGCGGCTGAACGCACCAACTTAAATTCATTGCCTGAAGTGCACGCGCACTCTACCAAGCAAAGTACACTTTTTTTTCTTGTCTTCCAGTATGGAGACGATGTTAGGGCCTGGTCAGTTTGTTCAGCCTCGCGCGCTCTTTACGTACGTGTGTACTGCACACACTCCAGAGCTTGCAGAAGCCGTCTGAGATAACGTTCTACATTTGCACTATAAATCGGAAGAAAAAAATGTTGACATTGCACTAAAACGGTCACTACTCTGACAATTTTATGCCCCAGTCAAGAATGTAAGATGTATAATAATAAGATTATCACGAAAATACCGCAAAGGATGCACTAGGACATTGGTGCCGTGCATCGCCCTCCGCTTCCTGTCGAGCGTTACGCTGCGCCGATGTCCTCATGTATCATTTGCAGTATTTTCGTAATAACCTCATATTATTAAAGTTACGCGCCCAAAGGGCGCGCCGAAAAATGAAACTAAATGATGAAATTCATGGCTAGCATGATGCATTTGATGCCTTTTAGGCAAGTATGAGCCCGTGTCGAAATTTAAAAACACACTGACCTCCCAATTGGGCATTTCAAGATAGATGACCCCATCACCAAAGTGAAAAACACTGGCCGCTGGCCTCCTAGGCCGAAGAAACTGACCAGTCCCTCATATATATATTTCCGCTAATCTTTAACAGTATCTTGTGCCAATTATCGTAACCAAGCCCCGCCCCCAGTACAAATGGTCACACTGAGATAAACGTTACACCTTAATTCCAATTTGATACAGTTATTTCAGCAATAGTATGCAAATATACTGGCCACGCCCCAAATGAAATGGGAAATTGGACATTTGGTATATTGTAAATTGAAAAAACGGAAATGTGCATTGTGGGAAGTAGAGTTTGTCAGAGGGAAATTTGAATGGCCGCAAAGTGCCATCGTCACGGCAGTATACACCTGTTTCCTATAATTCAATCTCAGCCCAAGGATTTTAAATTTAGAAATAGGCCTTAAAGTTAATAATCAAGATGATAAAACCATTTGAAAATTGAAAATCAACTCCATTTCGATTTTCTTTTTTGAAAATGCAAATTGGTTTATTGGTTGGCCGAAATGTGCCACGGATTGTTTGGTCTTGTTGTGTTTGTGTATGCTCATGTGAATCGGAGTTTGAGCTATTGTGAAGTCTGGCATTTATAAGTGTATCGCTTATATATTTCAGGAAATATCATAATTTTACTTGACCGCCATAAGCCACGGACCATTTCGTCTTTTTTCAAGTTCAGTTTGCCATTAGAGCTTGTTTGACTGTCTTCGTTTTGACGTATGGACTGCATTTTGTTATGAAGACTAGAGTATTGTCGGTGGTGTTATTTTGTTTGTTTTTGTATAAGTTGTCTCTTTCTCGTTTTATGTTCTGTTTCTCCGACAGTGCGCTCTATTTCATTTTTTGTATTGTCGGTCTTGCAGCTTTTTCACTAAATTGCGTGACTTTCTGTGCGAAATCGACTTCGTTGTTGCATGTTCTAATGGCGATCTTTCACTAAACGAACGTGAAAAACGAACGAATACGAACGGGCTCGTCGTGTTTCCAAGCATGCTATTAGTCAGCTTTCGTCACATTTGCATGTCTCGTCGGAAATTCTGCAACCCGGTTGAAGAGTAGCTTAATTAATTAGTAACTGTCAGTTCTTTTCGTCGTTTTTCGTCTTAGTATAAAAATTAGGGCACTACTTTGTGTCACGGACAACACAGAAATAGTTGCAACTGGGGACCGTTCATTGCTGCGGTCGACGGGGGTTGTCAAATTATCATGTAGGGGTCATATATCTGGGTTATATATCTGAGATTTTCAGATGATAGGATTCACATCGTCAGTAGCACGACTTCTATAGGTCAGGAGGTAAACCACTCATTTTTGCTGAAATAAAAACACTTATTATACGCACAATTTATGGTGATAGTATAGATGGTTTTAATTCACTTATATAAGTAACCAGGCAAACAAAAAAGAACCAAAAAGACAAAATGTTGCGGGATTTTCCCTAGCGGAGTCTTCTCACTAAGTTGATGTGGCGTTGAGCTAGAAAGGCACACACATTGGCACTGCAGGCATGAACCAACGGGGTTGGCGTTACAGTTCTTTTGTGGATTTATAGGTCTTGAAATATGATATTACGTGCTCCACGCTAAAGCGACAGCGCACGATTCTCGCCAAGTAGTTGACTGGCTAGAAACTTTGTCATAAGTGTATACTTGTTAATGTATCCACGATTAGCTGATAAAATGTATCATTCAAAATGTCCAATTTAATTCCAAAGCCGATGCCCGGCAGCAACTGAAATTGTCCGTTGTCATTGAAATGACCAAAAAACCCAAACTGCAGATATATAATATCCCCCTGGTGTCATAGATTAGATGGGTGCTCATCGCATGATATCGAGAATGTCGTACGAAGTTTTTTTAAATGACAATAAAACTAGCAGAGAGATTTGAAACAGTACGGAGCATAGTCGTTTTCGTCTACTGTATCGGAGGGGGTCGGCCGCTACACGAGGAGTCACTCGTCTGCAACGTAGACACACTTATTCGGAATACGAGGGGATTATATAAATGTGGAATTATTTTTCTTTTTGAGACTAGAGAGACAGTGTTTTATTTGAAATTGGCAACTTGAGGTAACTCACTTCAGCTAGCTCTTCTGGAAACAGCTGTGTGTTCTGGATTTTGTTATAATTCATAATTGTGTCCATAATCAAAGCTCCCTGAAATCCACTTCTGTCGTTTTGGTTAACTTGCAAAAATGGTTCAAGCCAATCAGTCACGAAATGGTAACTTCCAATACAGATATCTCTGTTACCACTACCTATGTGGGCAAAATATATGAATTATTATATGAAATATATGGATCATTAAATGCCAATGTTACAAGGTGGTCGACCTCGTGTCATGATCGCAATTATCACCTCTTTAATTGCTTTAATAATATTGACAAGCACAATCCACTACCATCACTTTCTAATTTCGAGTAGAATATTCTAGCTTCGACCCTATTTCAAATGGAACTTCCTGCTGACATTCGCTGTGTCTTTCATAGATAAACACACACACACACACACACACACACACAAATATATATATATATATATATATATATATATATATATATATATATATATATATATATATATATATAAATATTCCAATTTATTGATTGATATAGACAGTAGTAATTAGGGTAATGATCAATCTTTTACGGAGCCTAGCGTCGATGACGTGTTTCTATTTTGATCCTTTTCGAAACAAAATTGGTAAAAACCGTTGAGGAGATGGTACTTAGAGGCAATTCAATATTTCATTTGATAATTTATTGTAAATGAATATTATTTTAGAAACTTACCCATTTCATTTATTTCAGATTAAGTTGCAGTGTGGTAAATGGGAATTGGCGACTACAACCAAATACGGAATTTGCTTTTTTTCCGATTCCGTGTTTGAGTGTGGGCATGGTCCATCTATGTGGAAGCGGAGCACGAGATAAGTGATCGTGACATCTAGATGGATACATGTGTCAGCATTATCCTGAGAATGTTATGATTATAGTCTAAACACATATCAGCATGATCTCTCTCTCTCTCTCTCTCTCTCTCTCTCTCTCTCTGTACGCATTATACGAGTTGCTGGAGAAATGATTTTACAATTTCATCTCTACAACGTTGTTTCGCGAGTCACTCGTCAGGAGACTTTACTAGTGTGAATATACATCTACAATGGGTACACTTAGCTATTTACGCAGGAGGCCGAATGTTTGTTGGGATTGACAATTGTCGCATAAATATGTTTTGCTACATTTACGAATATTCATCTAGAAGGAGAGCGGTGATTTACCTAGCTGAATGTATTTTAAACCTAGTTATTACATAACAATGCCTTGATTGGGAGTCGACATGAGGACACACGTTCGTTTCCTTTTATTTATTTTTTTTATTTTATTTTTTTTTGAGCGTAGAAGATTCTGGATGGCGGATTCTAATAAATTTCTCCGTTTAAACACAGATTGCACCACTTGTCTTTGGCAAGAATGTCAGCCCAACATCGGACAAATATTCCCATCCCAAGTAAACAAATGTTTCCCAGCAGACAATCTCTGAAAAAATATTCAACAAAAACGCGATAAAGATTAGCTACAGCGGCACGAACAACACGAAATAGACAACCACAACAAACGCACCGGGCTGGGGATAAACAACACCAACACATGCAACTGCCGACAAAGAGACACATGCCCACTTGACTGTAACTGCTTCCAAACTTAGCTCATCTACCAAGCCACAGTCACACGCACAGACATCAAAACCTCTGAAACAAACGTTGGGCTGACCGAGAACGAAAACGCCACATTACATCATTCCTGCACGTACGCTCCAGAACCTCAACCGAAGTCAGTAAACATATTTGGACCTGAAGGGCAAAAACATCATAGACACTATTTCATGGAAAGTCTTAGCTGAAGCCAAGCCGTGTGACAGCGCTAACAAGCAGTGCAACCTTTGTATAACCAATCCATCATCCATAATGAAAGTTACGCTCAACAAAAGAAACGAACTGAAACAAACTTGAGTCCTCATGCCGGCATAGAAGGAAAGCATTGTTGTGCAACAACTAACTTTAAAAACAATCCCACCAAGGTGACTTAAAATATATTCCAGTATCTAAACCATTTCTCTCCTTGTAGTTGAATATTAATGACAGTAGCAAAACATTGTTATGCAACATCTGCCAATCCCAATAAACATTCCACCATCTGCGTAAACAGCGATGAGTACCCATTGTAAATGTATATTCACGCCAGTTTAGTCCCCTGATGAGTGGGTCACGCGGCTCACGAAACAACGTTGTAAAGATGAAATTGCAGACTCATTTCTCTAGCAACCCATGTATATTCCGCTCTAATTTTTGTATTGAGCACTTTGTATTGGACCAGTCGAACCGCATACTTCGCGCGTGCGTGCGTGTGTGTGTTGTGTGTGTGTGTGTGTGTGTTTGTATGTGTATAAATAAATAAACAATATATATAATGTATAATATAAATATATATAACATATAACTGTATATATGTGTGTATGTGTATAAATAAATAAATAATATAATCTATAATATAAGTATATATAACTCTCTCTCTCTCTCTCTCTCTCTCTCTATATATATATATATATATATATATATATATATATATATATATATATATATATATATATATATATTATTGCCTGAATACATGGGTTTATGTGCCCGAGAGCAGGTGACAATTTGCCCGACGCCAGGAGGGCAAATTGTCTCCTGCTGCAAGGGCACATAAACCCATGTGTTCAGGCAATAATATTTTTATTACATGCCTCTTCAAGTTAATGATATGTAACCTTGAGTGTGTGCAGGGCATTTTCAAACAATTTTACCATTATCGACCAGCATTAAACACATTTTAACGACGATCAAAATAGCAGTACGCGCATGGATATTTTACATCTACCGTTAAGCGTCTTCTTTGACGTCGAAAATGTCGAAGGGCTTCACTGGACCGGGTAACTATATAAACCGGCCAGTACATCGTTCACCGGCCCGCTAACTCCCCGTATGTTCCTTTTCAAATTAATGCACTGATTTGCACTCACATCGAGGCATGTAATAAATATATGCTTACTATCCACAGTGTGGCTTTCCTCCAAGTCAAAGGCAACAAACAAAATTGTGTTCTTTGGTTTGCAGGTTCCACCAGCAACCATAGCAACTACTTCCAAGAGAAGTGCTAATCCTGATCCATCGTCATCAACACCTGGAGTCCTTGACGTTGTGTCGTAGTGTGCCCCCAGGAGTGTTACATTGTCATCTTTAGTTCCAATTCGTTGTCCCGCAAAGATACCAATTATGTTGACTCCTCGGTACTGGGCAAATAATGGTAGTAATAGTTAATTGAGTATTGGTAACATGTGCTACTCCTGACGTGTACAGTAAAATTTTCACACAATGACGACAACCTCCCTTTTTTTTCGTTCTATTTAATATGAATAAATTATTAGCATGGTTGCAATATTATAGTCAAGCATTTTTTTAGAAGTCAGTTCTTGTTACAGAAAGTATAATCATAAGTAAATTTTGAGATTGATAATTTCAGAATCCAATTTATAATGACCTATTCGTAAAATAGGAAAATCACACTCATAACCAACATCATACGTATCCCGGAGATGTTACCACTGAAGCTGTAACCTTTGATTTGATAATGAAAATGATATAACTGTCCCATAAAATATACCATCAATGCTATAAAACGTTAATTATCAATATTGTACAAGTGGACCCCGCAGTGTGTGATTGTATAGATGACAAGAAAATAATTGAATACCTTTACATGCTCTATACTCACTGTTTCATATATATCGGAGAAATGATTAAGCCTGACTTCTAAGTTGTAATTGTTCAGTGTATCAACAATATAGTTCCTTGCATTGCCCTTGCTTATGTCGTCTACTTCATGATGTCTATTTCTACTGAAATAACCTTCGAGATGGTAACGTAATCGACTGCTTATTTCCTCTAGGTTTTCGTCCTTGGTGTCAACAGACCAGATTTGTGTCAAAACAAAAACTGCATAAAAAGAGAGCACTCGGTTTAGTGACTTTACAAAGCGATCACCTTCAAGGGTTTCCTTTCAAGAGATCGGCCCTTGATGAAGCAAATTGTATCGTAACTGCAGCTGCCTTAAATCATTCTGTCGATTAAGTTGAAGACGCATGATTAATTAGAGAGATTTTGTTTAGATCTTGGATGCATTTCGTGGAGATGAAACATGGTGGTTTTACTTTATTTAAAAAAAATACTCTTTATAATATACAAAATCGTCGGTCAAAATGGGCCTAATCATGACATTTCATGGTTGTAATTGCTCGCGCATCAGGCCGCAAAAGGCGGCCTTTGAAGTGGCTCAATGATACGCATACGTTGGTGAAGTACGATAATCAAAGTAAAACTTAAGTTGCCCACGCGGCAATAGTTGAAAAATTGAATGTTAAATGCAAGATATTGGTTTGAATAACAAAATGTGTCATTAGAAATACTCATTACTAAAAAGGGACCTATGGTATAAAACTTTAATGAAAACATTCAAGCATAAACTGCCGTGCGTTGAATAATATGTCATATTATACTATTATTTTTGTCAGTGCTCGTGTTATTTAGTTTATAAATTCATATTAACTTCATAAGGGTTTGTCATGAATGTCTTCAGAAATATGTGAAGAGAAAAAAGGGAAACTATTAGTTGTGTGGTAGATGACATGTTTGTATTTTGTAGTTATCATCTTTGAAAAATGTATAAATGACAGACCTGTTCATTGCAGTTGACGTAGGGAAGCCGACTGTGAATCAAAGTAAGATTTAAATTGGGCAAGTGAAAACAGTTGATGTTTTTAAGGATGGAATATTAAGTGCAACATTGGTTTGAATAAGAAATGTATCGGAAAAATTCACCATAAAATGGATATATTTTGTCGGTAAAGTTCTACAGAAACACCTCTGAAATATGGTAAAACATATTTTTATAGCTGGTTCTTGGTCGATGTAATTATTATACTTTAATTTTTAAATAAAATATGAATGACTGTTAATGATGATCAACTTATGTCATGATTTGCTAAACTTAAGAACACCTAAGTTGGAGCACAGTGTTTATTTTGCATACTGTGATTTATATTGTGATTCATTACGTGGTGAGTTTAATGTTATAGTAAGGATAGCTGACTGAATCATGTTGCAAGTGATGTTGTTTTGCATTACTGTAATAATACGGAACTAGTATGACTACTTGATGTGTGGTAATTGAAGTTTGCCTTTTTTTGTGTTTGTGGGCGTGTTTTATGATTTGAATTTATATCCATATAATAGTAATTCTGCATGTAGAAGTCTGTGAAGAGAAAAAAAAACTTGAAGGAAAATGATGATAGTATAGTGCATTCTAAGTGTTCACCGAAGTAAGACTTGTGTCCATGCCATGTGCCAATAGGAATGCATAAGACAGATGGTATAGAAGCAAACGAAGAAAATGTAAACTGGTGTTCATTAAAGTTTACTTTTAATGTACAATTCATATCGTTCTTGCTTATCCTCAAAATGTTTCAAGTATTTCAGTTTCAAGTTTCAAGTATTTTCAGCTTTGATACATGACCAACTCATACAAAATCATTAAATATAGAAATGAGCTAATTTGTTTACAAAGTCAGAACAAAAATTAATTATAGAATTATCTACATGTAAACACGAACAATTAAATTGCAAACACACAGAAAAGGTTTCCCTGAACAATCTGGATCTCTCTTTTACATTTATGTACCATCATTGAGGTATCTACAGGGCGTCATCAACAGATTCTCTATCATTTGAACTGCAATTATGTTCAGAATGAAGAGTTGCAGACAAAAAATAGTTTAGTAACCTTTTTCACTCATTAAATTAGGTGTTTAGACTGACTGACGTTAGTTTGATTCATGTACGTACAACATATAGTGCCTCGTAGTGATACCTATATTAGCCTATGCAAGTCAATCCGTTTTCAAATTTGGATCACATATTTTGACAAGCCACATTTTACCTTCTTTTGGGGACTTCAACATTATAGCCAGTAAGAAGGGGGACTTGAACACATAGCGGGTTTGTTAGGGATGTCTTTGAAAATATCTGAGAGCCTTTTTGGAATCTCCCCTCCCCCTTCTAGAGGTGTGTGTTAACGCAGCCTTACTGTATTGCGTCTATTATCTGATGCTTATGATTGCCTTATGGTCAAAAGCAAGAAAGGGTAAGTTAATAATCTGTCGACGCAGTCACCAGATTATCACCGGATTAACTATGACAAAGTCAACAACGAACGTACCAACAAGGGTATAACCATAGACCCTCGAGAAAAATTGTCCTGTTTTTCTCGAGGGTCTATGGTGTAACAGAGGATCCACTGTTATACAAGCTTGCTGTTTTGTTCGTTGTTGACGTTGTCAAAGTTAATAAGGTGACAATCTAGTGACAGCGTCCACAGTCCAGTAACTTACACTTAATTGCTTTGACACAAAGGCAATTACAATCGTGATGAAACAGCGTAAGATTATCACAGGACAAATACATGACACTATGCAAGAAGAGTCAGCACAGGGAAAAATGTCAGTCCCCTGACATCTTTGCTACTTAGGCCGCGTTCAAAAAAATGGTGAGGTGCTGGAGGAATTCAGGGGGGATTCGAAAATTTTAGGGGTAGTCGAGGGGGAACTTGAAAGTTTTACTCTGCCTCTAGGGGGGGAGACCTGAAAATATTTGGCTCCCAAAATTTTGATGTCGTCCAATGGTTCTAATGTTAGTAATAATTAAACAAAATCTAAAATCGTTTTGTCGCATTTTATGACTTTAATCTTGAAAAAATCTGAAAACATATGAATGCCAGTAAATTTTCGTAAAAACAACAAGTTGGCCTTGTAATGGGGCAGGAGCTGCAACTGCAGCTGTTGATACTTTTTTTCAATATTTCTTTGCAATGTATCAAACACACTTTCATTGCGTCTCTCTACAGTATGCTGAAAAACACAATATTCAGTTTGTCAACACAGCTCTAAATATTGGTGATAATTGAATTAGAGTTCAGATTGTAAGTTATTTGTCAATGATACAAATGCACGGTATACGCGTAGGCTGTCTTGGCAAGCTGAATACTGGACAGCTCAACATGCTACATAGGGAGTAGAACAAGAGCGCAATTGTATACAGTGCTACTGCATACTGGCAGTGACAGTGATAGCTCTGACTCTGATGTAGTTTAAGAAGAGTTTCGGTCATAGGATTCTCAATTGACAATGAAACATACATGTACACAAGATCCGGCCAGAGAGCAACACATACCCCGGTAGAAGACTAGGGAACTAACAGCTACCATGGATTTTTGAATTCTTGCATATGAGAACAATCAAATAATAGAGAGAAAGGATGAGGTCACCATGCTTGATCTTATAAAATGTACTATGAAAAGTCACAGTTTTTTTCTAAAACCACTTAAAATCAATATATAAAACCATTCAAGTTCATGCAGTGAATGGAATTTTCACATCGCATCGTACATAAACACAAAAGTAAAACTTTGAACAGTAAAGACTCTAATGTAAATGAAAAATGTGTGACTAAATACAATCATTTATTTTTTACCAAATTTGCCATTATTACACCCAAAATTCTGAGATAAAAACATTAATTTGATGGAATATTTTAACCTTCCAGTATTATCAATTTTGTAAAACATTTATAAGTAGCATCTAAATTGTATATGTCTTGTACTTTTGAAAAAAAATATTTTTTCGGTAGGTCACTGCGCTCAGTTTTTCAAAATTTTATAAAATGTAGCCAGGAATACACGATTTTCATACTCTGTCATGATTGTCATTTAAGTGTTTTTCAGCTGGTGCCACTGACCTGGCCAGAGTTGGATAAACTCAAGTCAGCTTAGACTGAGAAATCCAAAACGTCCTTAATATCTCCTCTTCAACCTGTACACACACATTGCGAACTGGCTAATTGGCTGTCCATATCAGCTGATTAATGATCAAGTCAACACCATAGCTGTCCTACACGTAGTGAAATAAGACTACGTGTGGGACAGCTGTGGTATTGACGTAATCTATTAATCAGCTGATACGGACAGCAAATTTGCCGGTTGCAAATGTGTGTATACAGGTTGGTTTTCGGTAATGTTTTTCTTGGCAACATGAAATGTTCGGTGAATAAGTGGTTCGGAGATAAGAAGAACACTGTTCAGTATAAATATGTGTTGTGAGGTTGTAAGATGAGACATGAATTACACAACATGTAGTGAAGTAGAGGGATAATGGAGAATATACAAAACTACAAAACTATCAAAACTCACCGATGCAAGAATATGCACAAAGGACTCCAAGTTTCATGACGAAGACAGTCACATTAACAAAGGGCAGTACAGGATGGCTGAAATACACACCAGCGATTGGTTCGAATAGTAAAATTATACGACTGTTCTCCGCTATATATACCAATAGACAAGTTGAATGTAGATTACATTTTAATCAGCACTGCAAAATATTAGATACATGAAAAGATAACTAAAACTATAACTGGCTGCCCGTTTGATAAAATCCACGTCAAATAGGGAAACAGTTCAACACGCATACATTCCAATACAATACATTTATCACGTCAAAATATAATCTCTTCTGTGCAAGGACTCGAAAATTAGTGGTTACAATCTGTTGTAAAACATCTTGCATTAGCTGCATGCTTTTCTAACGATTTTGGATTTTCATTGCAATCAGCGGGTTTTTAATATAGCTGAAAAGACATCTTGATCATAGTAAATATGAGGGAAAAGTTTAAATTAGGGACAACTTATATTAGCGAATTTAAACAGGGACGGTTGAGGGGATTCTAGGACAGTCACCACCATGTAATACATTTTAATTATGATGAAATCTTTAGTTTGGTATTTTTGCAGCTAATTTTGCCATTTTTGGTCAGGCCATCCTGAAATGAGCTATTAAAGATATCCACCTTCTTCATCAATACATGTGTCACAAAAAGTCATTCTCTACATAACACAGCGAGCTCTGTCGACTGTTGGGCCGCTTGTTTTTTTTAAACCGCTGGTCAGACAGCTTTAATATTTGGTCTACAGGTCCCTAGGATGACCTTAGTGAGATAATTTCATACAGTCAGGAATTACACAATTGTGCATCCATGTCTATAGTAGCTTCCGGGACTTTGGCCCTATGTTTTATTGTTGTTGGTTTTCTTTTCAAGAACGCTGGGACGCCAAACAGCGGACTCCTGTTGTTCCGGGTGGCTGTGAAGACAAACGTTGACAAAATACTTTACCTCAGCCACGATGCACTTTATTCCCTTAATCTCCTGAATTTTCTGGAACTAATTGACCAGCCAGTACAGTGCTTTGGTCCTTGGTTAATTATTTCACAAGACTAAAGGTTAGATTTACTCACAAAGCACGTCCGACCAAGTTTAGTTATTCACCTATGGTGAAAGAATTTTCGATGACAAGATACATCAAACGATTAAATCTGTCTCGGTATATGTCACCAAATATCTGACACGAAGACGCAAACATAGTACTTTGACCGTTATCTTTAACTTTTCGATCGCTTGATAAAGTTCGGTTATCAATTAATCAACTCAGGGTTGTTTGTATCAGATTACAGTACACTACCTCACATCCTCTGCTTGCATATTGTTAAAGATTGATATAACGTCTATGCATGACAAAGTGTTAAATGTAGAACAGAGTCTGCCCTATATAGACTGATTTGTAACATTCCGGAACTTAAACGTTGGTCGTCGAAAGAAGTGAGATGAATTACCACAGAAGTGAGTGTTTCGTTGACGTAAGCTAGAATTATATTGCAATCCATGTCCACTTCCAGTTCCTTTATAGGGGAAATATTGATGTAATTTTAAATGTACACTCTCATGACACTAAACTCTCTGGAGACTAGGAGTTTTGTGCCGTACCAGCTGAGATGAGTAGCCTGTAAACTTTTACAGTTATAGTACTTTATCACCTGATTTCGTTAAGTAATTTATTTTACATAAAATCACTAACTTCCCCGCCTTTTTTCTTTCGTAACAGCATACACACTTTCTTGATGATGATACTTATCACCGATGTTACTATTGGCAAAAATGTTCGCCATTCACCAGCAGCAGAGATGTGCTTCATTATTCAGTTTGTTATTATCAGAAAAATTACTTGGTGAGATAACAGAGTACTGGCACTTGATGCAAATAATCCCTTCAACTATAAACACTCCATTGCTGAGCTTAAGTACGACTACAAATAAACCATGTACATGTTAGTCTCTAACGTATCATCGTTCAGTTTATTTTATTTGTAAAATTTTTACTTTGAATTCATGAAGACTGCGGCAGCAAATAGCGGACTCATGCTGTTCGGATGGATATGAAAAACAGATGTTGATAAAATGCTTTGCCTTAACTATCGAAAGCGTTTCGTTCTTAGTCCCCAGGATTTTGCAAGAACTATGACTTAATTAATCAGCCAATTAAGTGTGTTGGCCCCTAAGCACCTGATACACAGACGCGTACATCGTACTCTAAGGGTATTCATTATTTAACTTGTCAGTATAAAAGCTAATATTGTTTGTCTTGAGTAATACTGTTTCATCAAGGCTCACATGATATCAATCAACAACTGATAAAGCTAGTAACAACTTGCTAATAAGTGATTGCTTTATCAACATAGAGCTGTTTGTATCGACGGTGTAACGGCTACTTTATCTAGCATTCTGATGTCGCTCTGAGTGAGTAAAGTACTTGACAAACACTAGTCACCTATGGTTTAATATCGAAATAATTCCTGCTCATGGTGATAGTTGAACATAGAACCTACCCAACCAGACTGATTTATAGCGTAGCAGAAAGGAAACGCTGGTCATCGGATGTGGAAAGCACTGCGAATTATAAATAAAGTTTATCGAAGACTGAAAAATTCCATGGCATGTCCAATTTTAGTTGCTCTAGGAGAAACCATCAAAGTGACAACTTCCCGCGCTCGGATCACAAAATCCAGACTCGAAACTAAAAGATAGGATTATATAAGATTGTGTTGACGTTTCTATTTGTCACAGTTTTTACTATCTCAAAAATATTTATTTTTTCTCCACCGTTTTCTGTGTTATGAACTTATTCACTTCTTTTTGTAGGCCTTTATAATTTTGGTAGGGCTGATTTTCACAGGCATAAATAACCTTTGCTCGTCACTGCTTTAAGGTAATTGCCCATAACTATCAAACATGGAACACATTCATAATTGTACATTTGATTTAATTTCTCCTTGTTACATTTAAATTAGATAAATAACACGATTGGAACTAATTTGGTATAATTGGATCTTCATATTTTTCAAATTTCTCAAAAGTGTAAGGTGCCCCATAGCGGAATGTTGCAATATTACAAATTGCTCATAAACACAAGTGTAAAACTTTAAAAGACAAGCAGATGAGCTTATATTTGCAGATTAAAACGACATAACTTCACCATCCAATGATACCAAATGACTTCAATTTTGTTAAATGCATGAAATAAAAACAATTCTATAAGGAAAGAAATAGAAAACACTGTGTCGCCAAGAAAATATGATCAGTCAGCTGATAAAGAGCTACGTCAATTAAAGCGTTGGTTTCCTTTGCAACTTCTTCACTTATTGGTCACAAGGCGAGGGGTAACTAGTGAAGTGGGGGGGGGGAAATAACGATCTAATAGCACATTTAATTATAATAACAAGGAGGGTAGTTGAACTTCGGTCACAAGTCAAAGTGAATGACCTCTGTAACACTGATCTAGAAAATAACGTTATATATCCATTCAGGTATGGAGATAAAACCTTGATGGTTGTAATAACCTCAAAGGTGTCCCTAACTCCACAGGTGTGGACATGTTTTTAGTTGAACTTCATTTCCTTGCAGTCTTATTAAATTTTAATTCATATCTTGATATTTAATTGTAGACCTTTGTAATGCCCTCAGTACTGATCTGTTTTTCGAGCCGTTTTTGACAAATGCATTTTATCTTGCGAAACCATGCCGAATTGCACGTCACTTTTTTCCACTGGCTTACAGGATTTAATGAAAGCATCAGGGTTTTGTACGCACGCGCAGTGCAGGATCTGGCGTATTGAACCTTGCCTTTAAACCGTAAGCGCTGTGTATGCTGCTATACCTATTGTAGCCAACTTGGCTTGTTTTGGTTTGCAGTAGTTCTGCTGTGAGTCACCCCAAAAACAGACTGTTTCCCTCGGCCTTCGGCCTCGGGAAACAGTCTATTTTTTGGGGTGACTCACAGTCCCTCGTGGTACAGACGTATGCTGTTGCCCTCATGGCCAGTCAATGTGTGTATACTGACACTCTTTTAATCTGAGCTAGGGAATACGGTCTAAACCCCAGTGACCGCATGGCGTGGTCATAGTTATCACGACCTGCGTCTTGCCTCTTGTGTGACGTCTGGAATAGTATCAATAAGTACGGCCAGCTGCCACCAGTGTGCACCTGCTCACAATCGGAAACTGTCATGGGACACCATCCTTGTCTGTCGTCAATTTCGAAGGCTTCGTCTAAAATTTTAGGATCAAATACGGACTGTTTGCACTGAGAAAACTACAAAGCCAGCACTTTTTGCCGAAGGCTTTTTATGAAGAATGGAAAAAAGTTGCCCTTGTTTCTTGAAATCTTACACCGTAGAACGTATATTTGAATATGTTTTCTGATTCTCCTATTGTGTTGTCGTTTTTTCGACTGTTTAAATCTTTCAATAAAATACCAATAAAACAATATTATTTATTGCATTATGCAAATCAATGGCATTGGACGACACTGCTTGACCCATTGGTATTCTTTACTTGATGCAATATTACAAGTTTTCCAAAATTATTTACAACAAATGTCATGCGTTACTGTATGTACTGAGAAAATAAGTGAGCATGAGTGATAGTGATTTTGTGACCAATAAATATATGTTATACTGAATCACCAAACACCGCATCAATGTCAAGAGCAAGGAAAAATTAGAATAATTGGAACAGGTAAAATCTTTATATCACCTAGCCTCCTTGTGGTGACCTAAATGTCAGAACGATATTATTACCTTTGTCAGGCCACACAGAGCATGCTTAGACGAGACATAGGCGCCCAAGTCGGCGAACCCACAGGGAGCCCCGAGATTGAACTAATGTTGATAATGCGCCCCCAACCTGAAAAGGAAGCGACAAGTTAGCAAAAAGTTCACCATGCATGACAAAGTTTTGTTGGTCAAGGAATGGCAATTTGGATGTGGGTAACCTTGAACTCGCTCAAACATTAGAGCTCAACCTTCAAAACTTTTTCTCTTGTTTTGAATATATTCAAACAACGCAAAACGTATAAAAATTGTCAACGTGATTTAAATGTTCAGCATCCTTCATATTAAAAAAGTTCCTGTTGTTTGATTTTCCGAATTTGGTACCAGTGATGTGTACACTGAGCTGGAACTACGACACAAGCACGAATTGTACAGTTTTTCGTAAAAACAGGTCAGATTGCTTCATCGAAGTCAAAATCAATTTCTTGGTCAACTCTGCATGACTTAATCTTTAATCTTGGTTAGTATTTTTCCTCGGACCTTTCAATATATTATGGCCATTTCATCCAAGCGGAGGAAATAACTTAATTCAATCTGGTCGCAGTAAATTATTCAACACAGTGAGACGTGATCCAAAGTAAGTTGTTATACTCATAAATATGACACTGTTTGATCATTCGAGTTTTCTTTACTGAAACGCCTAGACAGCCGGGAAATGTTTGTCTCCCATCCTCGTGTTTCACGAAGCGCAAGATTCAGTGATGTGTATCGTTTTGGTTTGACTCACACATGAACCAAAGTTTTCAACAGCTCTGAATAAAAAGCATCTTTTAAATGCAGTGTCACTACAAGCTAAGGATTGTCCCCTGACAAGCTGAGTAGGTAATTTATTATTTCCAGTACGTTATTTTCAAATTTTTCAATATTTTTCTTACGTAAAATTTATTTTCTTGATGTACTACCTACATTTTGTGGAAACATTCGGCACTATGTTTGCTACACTGAAAGATCCATCGCTCGAGGACGCTTTCTGCACTCCCAACCTCTTACGTAAGAGGAGGGGAGCGTAGAGAGCGTCCTCGAACGACGGATCTTTCAGTCTATACAAATAGCTGAAACACACACCAGCGCTTGGCTTGAATAAACGACAATTTGTATTCTTATGTATAAATACGGATGGATGAACTAAAGGTCGGCCATACATTAACAAGCACAACAAAACAGTCATGCATTGTACATGAAATGAGACTTGAAACTAACATACCGATCGTTTGATACAATTTCTGTCGATTTTGTTTGATACAATGGCTGTTAAGAAGGAGCGACCGACTTTTATAATCTAGGGTGATGAAAGGCTACTAGATGTATGGACTGGATTATCTCTACATTCCAATACATTTATCGTGTCAAAATATTAGCTCATCCATTCAAGGACTCGAAAACAAGTGATTACAATCTAATTTAATTTATAATGTTGGCGTGTCTACTTCGGGGAAAACAATAGAAGATTTTGTAGCTGTCTTGCATCATTTTGTGCCAATAATGAGGGTAGGGACAGGTGAAGGTACAGAGCATTTTGGCGACAAGTGGGTCTCCAGGCAACGAGTCGCCTGTTGAAATAATCAAGCGAATTCCTGTGGCAGCTTATAATATATATGTAAAGGGTACGCTGTGCCGCAACCTCTGAAGATGTGGCACGCTGTAAAGTTCTATATTCGACGACAAATGAATACATTTGGTTTAATTTATATATATTTCCCTGAGAACGGAATTGAAACTTTTGATGCAGAAGCCGATGCGACTTCTTCCTTCCCACAATATCCGTATCAATAATGTTGATGGCTATAGTAGAAATTATCTCTAATCAGCATGCAAAGATATGCATTTAATAAGTAGGAGCAGGGAACGCTCTTGGAAGACTACCAAAAGTTTAACATTAAATATCCATTCAAATCCTATCTGGACCAATGAGATAAGCCACACCAAATGAGATAAGCCACACCAATAAAGACAAGTTCATAGTGCTGACGAGTTGAACTTTGCGCTTTCTCAACGCATTTTATGTAATTCGATAAAATATTAAAACGGACCCGACATTCAATATGAATTAAGCTAAATGAATAATTAAAATGTTCGAGGAACAAATTGAGAATGATAAAAACAATATGGTCATCGTGAATCACTGTTCAGTTGTGGCAAAGTAGGTTAAAGTTTTCTGCAATTACTATAGATCTGTTTATCTCGCTTGTGAGCTTTACAATATGGGATACTTACACAATTACGCTTATTGTATCATTGCAAATCCGGAGAGTCTCCATGATGAAAATACCTTACGTCCCAAGTAGCTTCTGTTTTGACTGAAATTTTAAATGCGTTGTCAAATGTCCTTATGATCTACTGACTCGTCTCACGCCTAGGGAGTCCTCCAGTGTTATGGCCGGTAGAGTGCTGGCAAAATCAATGGTAGGAATCATATGAGATTAGAAAACAGCAAAGGAGCGGGTAATGCTTTTGTCAAATTTAAAAGTGTGTACTCTGTCAACGAGCGACCTAGCGGCCGATATTTTGGTTTTATGAAAACAACAATTATAATAGTATCATTGTACAGCACCCCAAAATTAAAAATGACATGGGTAGAGAAAATTTTCGGTTTTGTTAGACATAATGATGAGCACAATGGTATGTCGTCCCATTGCATGGGAAGAGTGAGTTATCTTCAGATGTGCATCCCGATATGGTATGTAGATCTCTGACTGTGATCGCTTATTTATGTCGTCTACATATTGGTGTCTGTTTTTACGGAAATAATCTTCGAGATATTTACGTACCTGACTGCGTGTTTCCTCAAGTTATTCGTCCTTGGTGTCAACATACCAGATTTGAGTCAAAACAAGTATTCGATTCACAAATTCATCACCTTAAATAGGTGCCTTTTAAAGATCGGAGCTTGATGAAGCATATTGGCACAGCAGCTGCTTTTAATCACACAGCGATTAAGTTAAAGACGCATCATTAATCGGATGGACTTTGTTGCGATCTTTGATGCATTTCTTGTTACTACAGACATCATGATTTCACTTTGTTTTGTGGAAAATGCCCTTAATCATCGTCATCATAAAAAATCTCCAAATTATCATAAAATGCAAAACGAAACTATGTTTTAAAAGTTTGGTCATTTTCAGCCATTTCCTAAAGCTCCAATTCGTACCACAGGCGGCCCAATCACTATTAATGAGCTTATTATTGAATTTTTCTCAGTTTTCTCTATCAGTTCTTCTCCTTTCTTCATGCTCTGACTGATCGTAGTAAATAAAAATAAATGACTATATAGCCTAACCTAGCCTCTTGACTCTTTATTTATTTTACACCCCATTACAAGGACGTTTATCTCTCATATACACATCTTGTAATTAATTAGTCAACACAACTAATTATGCTAATCCGTGGGCTTATCAGGGATTTTTTGGGTTAGTCAACATCTCGAAAGAAAGGAAAGGTTACTAAAACTCCTTTTTTATTTACATCTCTATCTTTGCAATGTTTACCAATCCTTGATAAGTCCACTACCCGAGAAGACAACTACCGATGCTATAAAGTTCTCTTCCCAGAAAATTGGGATTAACACAATGTGACAGTATACAAAGAAAATGTGTGAGATTGCTGGCATAGATGGATACCATACTGGGCATTCTGGCAAGGTAAATTTCTGTATTTAATTGCAAGTGTCTGCAGATTTTTCAACATAAATGTTTTATTCAACAATGCTCAACGTATGATAGCCATAAATTGATTTCTCTATTTATGGCTATCATTTTCATTTTCAAATATATAAGCTTATACACTGAGACATCCCTTTCATTATATTATTCAGGTTACAGCAGCAACTTCTCTATACAAGCAGGGGTTTGATGAACAACTGATAAAAGAAAGAACTGGTCATAATCAGACGACGGTCTCCGCGCCTACAAACGCACTTGCAGCTCCCTACAGAAGAATGTATCTGGTGGATTACAACCACCAAAGCCCCCTGACGCCGACGCGGATGACGAAGATGCTGCCACCACCACCACCAACGCCGCCGCTGCCGCCACAAAAGTGGCCGTAATATCTCACCAACCGAAAGATACAGCCCCAATAGAAGCTTAAGTATCGGGAGACTGTAACAAATGTGCATCCGATAGTATTTGTATATCAATACCGAATGGTTTAAAAACCAGTGACCATAACTATGTGATGCACTAGCCACTCCATATAGCACCTATGCTACGTTGCGGGGAAAGATAAGGGGTATAAATATTTGCTATATCTGGTTCCGACTGAAACAAAAAGGGGTTGCTTGCCAAGTTGTCTTCATGCTGGCCGAGTCTACATCTTCCAGCTCAGTCAGGGTTGCCGGCAGATATTCATACTGCTGTACTTCAGCTGGGATTAAGACGAACTATTTTCAGTCTGATTATATTATAATATGAAATCCTTGCTATTGTTCCCGCCAATCTTTGTGCCTAGATTAATTTTCACTTCTTGAATTTTTGCTCCAGTTGCAAAGCTGCTCCAAGTCCGAAATCGCTTCCCACCTTTATATATTCTTACGCGTGTGTTTACAGTTGATATTTCCGTTTTACGTCTCTGTCTGAATGCATGATGAATATTCAAATGTGAGGTCTCTTACGTAGTTTGTAAAATGCTGGTCAGGGTATATTATAACTCGGTCATTACCCTCTTCTACCACCCTTTCCTTGTTTCAAATCAGCATTCATATCATTTGGTCCATATCAAACACTGATTGTCATTTCGTCTTTGGCCCCTACAAATTCATATCTCGAACCCTCAAAAATCCGTCCAAAGTGAATATAAGCAGATACCCAGTGTATTGCTTAATTATGTCTGTGCCATCTATATCTCAATATTTTAGACACGCCCGACGTGAAAGTTACTGAGATGTAGTTTTTGTAGTGGCTAAACCTCGCTGGTTGTCGGTTTAGGTTGACATAATGATGAAGTTATCACGTGAATAGTTTGTCATAAATTATGAATTAGGGATAAGTGTTAATAATCTGTTATGCACGTATTTGTAAGAAGGAGCTTGACATCACATCGAAATACACACAAAAAAGTTGGGCCACACTCGACTGGGTAGTAGTCAAACATCTATATAGTAACAGTGTGTCAAAGCCAACAACAACAAAAAATTTAGGTTAATTCAGAGAACATCACCAAAGAATGTACTATGTACAAATGAATGACATTTATGACTTTGCTCAACTTCTTTTGTTCCACCTATAATATACAAAATTACGGTACATTGCTCACTAGTAGTACTTGGGTGCCAAGTGTATTATTTTGTGTGTACATTGGTACACATATAAGAGCCACATACAAAGCTCTCGGTGTCAAATTCCAAGTTAATTTTATTAACATTTTTTACCATGTGACTCTTTAGGGTCGATAAAGCTGAGCAGGCTATCACCTGACAAAGTAGAAATAACGTAACAATTTTTCAAATGGTCTAGTATTGTGTTGAATCCGCCGAATATAATGTGAAAGGCGAAGAGAAAGCAGGTACTATAAAATATGTAACTCAAAAACATTGCTATTGAAAAAGAAGTCAAATAATACAAATGCTTTCCTGGTTACTTTTGAAGAATTAATATCGATAAAACTGGGCAGGCTATACCACCTGACAAAGTGTTAATACCACGCCTGTGTCTCAAATGGTTTAGTATTCCATAAAGTCCATCTACTGAGTATAATGTGCAAGACGGAGAAATATGAGAGCAAAAAAAATCGATTGACATATCCTCATATAATTGATATAAATTCTGATTTGCTGACAAAAACCTATCACATCTAGTATTGATACTTATTAAACAGGCATAATAAAGCTATTAGGAATAGAAGCTACAGGAAAGAAGATGGTCGAAACGTATAAACCAATCACGTAGCAAAGGATGTCACAATTCGATGTTCCGTAATTACTGAGAAATTCGATCAATGATGAAAACCATGATGCCGACAATTACCAAATACGGTAATCCACTGTGTGGTTGGATGGTGGAGGCTACACCTGAAAGAATCGGATAACGAAAACAATAATGAGTTTCATTTAAAAAACTAAAAAATTAAAGTTTAACCATTATGATATTTCCATTAATGCGATCACTTCATTTTGATTTGGCCTTCTTGGTGGCTACGGTGAATTTTATGTCAGATATTTGTTCTGTTCATGATGATGTTTGACTGAAAGTAAAGCTAGATGATACCCGACGCTAAAATCAGACGCTCATGGTACCATAAGGGGTCTCAGTGTGATGCAAATAAGTGAAATATAAATGAAAACAATTCGAGAATTTTACATATCACTTAAAAAATAAACATCAAGTACTCGTCTTTTTAGTACTTGATGTTTATTTTTTAAGTGATATATAATTGAATTTGTTTTATCCATGTCATTTCAGCAGTACCAATACAGCACTCGCTGACGATGAAAACGAAAGCCCCTATGGCTATACGTATGCAGGTATGTGCGTCTGTCTGTGTGTGTGTCTTTTGGCGGGATATCTCAAGACCACCTCATCGAATTTCGATCAAATCTAGTACATACATTTTGTTTGGGAATGGCAAGGACCGCGTACTTTTTTGGATGTTATGGTTTACATAATGTTTACTACTTTGCATAATTATTTGATAAGAAATCAGACATTTTTCAGAATTACACTATTATATTGTACGTATCTTGTTACAGATTTTCATCAAGGAATCATCTACTTAAGCTTATGGAAAGCGCAGAAATATGCTTTTGGCAGCTCACGCGTGGATGCAAGATGCCAAGTGTCTCTCGATACTTACCTACAAGGCAATCTGTCGCACTGTTATCGCCAAGTTCGATCAACATGTTTGTCGCTGCTTTGGTTGTTCTAGCGAGAAACATCAGATTCTCGTCGGTGATCATGCTGTTGTCGTCACATGGTTTGTGATAACACTTTACCATGGGAATGCGAAATTTTGCTGGCAAAAGGTAACGAAGTAATTGTAAATTAATTTCATAATTAATTTAGTAAATTCTTGATAAGATTCGAACTCATAAAGGTATGGCTTCTAGTCTCTAGCGAAGATATCACAATCAAATAAACGTTTCTTCGACAAGTCGATGACAGGAGAAATTTGAAGGAATATCGAAGTACTCCTGTGACATAGATTATGTAAATCTAAATTAGAATAATGCCATTCATACTCAGCTATCACAATGACGAAGAGTGTAAATATCTGTCTTTAAGAGCTGTAGATTACGAATACATGATGACAAGGATCTCCAACTCTCATTTTAAAGACTTCTTGAATATCGAGACTTACCTGTGTCCGTAATGAAAAGAGCCCTCAGGTATGGTGATTCTTTCTGCCAAAAGCGAATGTGAGCACTTGCAGCAAAAAAATAATATTGACTCATTTGTTGCTCCGTCGGAACACCTACAATGAATAAATTTATCTCAGTAATCGATAGTGGTTCATTGAATGCGTTGAAAATTTTATATGTTTGTTATCCTTTAGTTGAGTATGACGTCCAAGCAAAGATAGTCATCTTTACCGCATATTGAAATCAATTCTGTGGAAACAAGTCATTCGGAAAATTAAAGCAAACGAATTGAAAACGTAAGATGCGTATTTGCGTGTAAAATGAGTTTGTCACTCAAAGAATCAATGAATGTACGAGTTGGCCAGCTTCAGATTAAAAAAAAGGAAACAGGCTGTCATCAGTGACTCAATACGTGACCAGTAAAATCTCTTGAGATCGGACAAAGTCGCTTAGCGAGAAACACGGTTACTCCGTTCAGTCAGCCATCGATCAATCAATCGGTCAGTCAACTAATCAGCACTTTTGCGATTTCTGATAGTAAGTAGTCGGTATTCTTTCTGATGAACCACGGAAACGAAGAGATAAACATTACCGTCAAGGGGCAGACGAAAGACTTCGGTGTGGGTGTCCGCTACCTTAACTTCCGAGAGATGGGAAGTAAACTTCGCTGAAAATTCGGCATCAGTATGTCTCCCGATTACTGTGACAAAATCACCTCGATGGTTTCGACTGATTAGGTGTCCCTTAACTTCTGGGAAATACTAACAAATAATAATAACAATAAAAACAAGGCAGTATTGCTGAAGGCAATGAGTACTTGGGCCGTGATAGAGTAATTTTAAGGACAATATATACTACTATTCAAATATGGTCTTGAATTTCCTC
>LD347277.1:68941-96488 GCA_001465055.1 Ptychodera flava
CTCTCACAGAGACTCATATATACACAGGCCAGAGCGTATCGCACACAAACTAGACCAAAGCAATAGGTGCACTTCTACACTGGCTTTCAGATATAGCCACGTGCACATGAACAAAATTGCCCTACAGTCACCCACAGATCATATGAGAAACAGATGTGCCATATTTCGACTCCACATCTCAGTGTCTACCGTATAGAATGTCTACCGTATAGAATGATCCCTATCTAATTACCTTTTGTGCTCTTAAGCTGTGTTTCACTCGAAAGTCGACGTCCTGATATTAGCTTTAAGGTAATATGCACCTCGAAAGTGAAAGACTTAATCTTTTGCTCTAACTTTCCCCAAGGAATCTTTTTTTAATCATTCTTTTTCAAAATCAAGAATAAAAATAGGGGGTCACCGTACAAACTTTGGTACAAAAGAAACAAATTAGGCCTACCCAAGATTTACCGATATTAGAAATTCAAAATGGCCGCCATCCCTGTGTTAACTCTATGGAGAAAAATAAAAATTTTCGAATTTCGAAAAACTATGCTGGTGATAAGTTTTCTTTCACCAAGAGCTTTAAAATGAACCCCCACATGTGGTATATCAGAAGAGAATTGTAAAAGTTTGAGAGTCCGAATGTCTGTCCCCGAGGTGCGTTCTACCTTAAAGGAACATAGACAGTCTATGTTTCTCTGTGGCTCTACCACATCTCAGGAGTTATGAAATGTATACGTCATAAGATACAGTTAGTGGTATATCACTTTGACAAGGGTGAAATCGTCCCTTTTGTCACCCAGCTTAGCATAAACTGTATTTTGTGTATTTGAGAAGTATACCACAGTATGATACTGCGCTCATACTTTCAGCTGTTCTTTAATTTCCAAGTCATCTGGATGTGTGTTGTGGAGGTCATTGTACTCACTAGGATTGTCTAACTTATCTATGAGTGTTATTAAAAGAATGAAATCCAGATTTGTAGATTTAGTTTAATTTACTTTATTTTCACAATAAATAGTGAAAATATAACAACAACAACAACAACAATAACAACATCAACAACAAAACACTATACATACAGTGAAAACTACAATAAACAGCAAAGTATTTGGGTAAGAGTTTGGAAAATAGTTGTGATCCAACTAATCGAGTCCAACCTCGCCAGTAATAATTTTCATGAAATAGAAATATACAGCTGCTGACGAACTTTGGGTGTCAATGAATGGAATTCTTACAAAGCAGAAAAATTGAACACAATACACTGAAGGCAAAACAAAAAAAAGAAAATTCAATATTCGTATCGTGACAGAAGAAGATTTCCGTATGTTATTTTGAACCTGTGTCTAACATGTATATCTCTTATCTGCTTTGGGATATTATTCCAAATTTTTGAACGAACAAATTTAATGGAGGATTGATCAAATCTACTGCTGTACCTAGGGACATAAAGGTCACATTTACTTTTCAAATAGTTTTTGAAATTAGTGGGAAGCCTAGCTGCCATGAAATGCATTCCAAACAAAGATTCCAATTTGATACTCATACAGTTTGAAAATTTTAACTGATCGAGCTGAACAACGTGATGGTGACCGTTGGCTTTCGCGTGGGAAGTTTTTGTAAAATTTGACGGTTTTCTAGGATTCCTTGATAATAGAATAGAAACAAGTCATCGTCGATGACAAAGTCCCCACTTGTTAATGTGTACTTTGACCACAAGTCCTCAAAGAGGACAGAGTCCTGTTCATTAATTAGGATACAGATGGGGTTTAATGGCCGAAAATGAGTTTATAGTACAGTTATGGTTCAACTGTTGAATTGAACAAGTGATATCTGAAGACAGTATTGATGGCAAATAGCAAAAGTAATGGCAGTGACAGCCGTACAAAATGAAATACCTCGGCGGACTTTGGTTATTCAACGTGCCACATGCAATCGTGTATGAAAGTCGTTTTTAAAATTATGACCACAGTAAAAGCAGCGTTCGATAACTTGCTGTTAATTTACAAAGAAACTATTTTCACCTTTAAGCTCGGCCATATTACATCGTTTCGTGAAACAAAATCGACGGGCATATGTATGACTAAGGTCAATGTTCTGATACCAACTTTGAAAGAATGAATGAGTGGTGTATTGGTGAATGAGTGGTGTATTGGAAGAAACAAATCGACTTTATTACATGCATCGGTGTGAGTGTAAATCAATGCATTGATTTGAATGAGAACATCCGGGCAGTTAGCGGACCGTGTGCACGATGAACTGACCGGTTTCCACAGTTACCCGGTCCGTTGAAGCCTTTCGACGTTTTCGAGGTCAAAGTAGACGTAGATGTAAAATATCCGTGCGCGCACAGCTATTTTGACTTTCGTTAAAATCTGGTTGATGCTGGAAGATAATGGTAACATTGAATGCCCTGCATGTAACTAAATTATCATATAGCGTAAACTGTGAAGAGGCATGTAATAAAAATATTATTGCCGAATACATGGGTTTATGTGCCCTCGCAGCAGGAGACAATTTGCCCCCTAGTCTATAGTTACAATAATCAGATGCCTTTAAGGTTGGACGACGAAATCAGTCACTGCATGGGGTGTCCAGTCGGGGACAAACCTTGCTCTATTGAGCTTGGTGGCCGGCGTCCATCGGTATATTGGTACCTGTCATTTGATCCGCAGCAGAGGAACACAAGAAGATCACCAGCTCAGCCACCTGTAGGATATATTTGGTCGAGTTAAGTTGAGGAAAATAGGTTCAACGAACGATGAAGCATAAGTTTGCTGAGTTCGAGTGAATGAACGATTGATCGCAAGAATAACAAAGTCGTTAAGATGTTGAAACTTAGTTGTCATGATCATCCAGGCGGGATAGCCCACAATGAGCTTCACAGCATCGAGTCTCTCCTCCCACAGACCCTGATCACAAGATGAAGAGGGTCAAATGCCTAACATCAACCTTAAAAGGCGTCTCCTTTCTTTTCATTTAAATTTACCGAAATGCTAACGTTGTGACTTGAGCCTTATACATGCATATATGATGAACATAATGCACAATACCATGGTCATGGTAAATGCGTGTTAAGGTAGTATGCCCCTCGAAAGTGTAAGACTTAAACTTTTGCTCAAATTTTCCTGAATGAAATTTTCAACCATTCTCTCACCAAATCAAAAGTAAAATTCAGGGGTCACTGTGTAAAGTTTTAAGCTACAGGAACAAATAACACCACATTAACAGATATTTGAATTACAAAATGGTCGTAATCCCTGTGTTAACTCTTTTGAGGAGAAACAAAATTCTTGATTTTCGAAAAACTTGGACAGCGAAAGTTGTATTTATTCCAAGAGTTTTAAGGTAGTATGCACCTCGAAAGTGAAAGACTTAAACTTTTGCTCTAACTTTCCTCAAGGGATCTTTCAATCATTCTCTTTCAAAATCAAGAATAAAAATAGAGGGTCACCGTGCAAATTTTGGTACTAGAGAAACAAATTACCCAAGATTTACCGATATTAGAAATTCAAAATGGCCGCCATGCCTGTGCTAACTCTATGGAGAAAAATAAAAATTTTCGAATTTCGAAAAACTATGCTGGTAAAAAGTTTTCTTTTACCAAGAGCTTTAAAATGAACCCCCACATGTGGTATATCAGAAGAGAATTGTAAAAGTTTGAGAGTCCGAATGTCTGTCCCCGAGGTGCGTTCTACCTTAAATGATCCCCCACAAGTAGTAGACTAGTGAAGAGTTGTACAAATTTGAGAGTCCTGATAACTATCCCCGAGCAGCATTCCACCTTAATTAAAGCTATAGAGTTTGCCCGTACCTGTCCAGTTTCGACAAATCTGCCCGAAGGGTTTGCTTGCGGTACTGCAGTTTTCTGCAAGACACACAAAAAAGCAATCAATAAACTTGTCTAACTCACACTTGAGTTCAAAATAATACAACTGATAACTATACCTAAAAGCTCTTAGAGGGTTTGATATTGTCCATAGTAAAATAAATAAAAGTGAAATATCACCAAAAAATCGATGACACGTTGTCATTTGCCAAGTCAAACTTATGGATATCCTTATGTGAGTGTTGGCTGCTATACAGAAATGAAAACTCGGACGTTCCTTTGGCACGACTGTGTACAGGACACGTGAAATGACAAGAAGAGAAGGTCTCCTTTACGAAATGTCAATTGGTGACACACTCTGTCACATGTAGGGCAGGATTATAGCATGTCAAAATCTTTCAGAGGCGACGTCAAAAGTCAAAAGTTCATTCCTTTAGTCTGGAGTGGAGAAGAGGAGGTTTGACCACAGAAGGTTTCTGTCCGATTATTATAATCGATTTCATAATTTCCGAAGAGCAGATTTTATTCGAAAATAAAAATGCGTATTTTCGACGAAAACGTTGCCGACGTCGGTTTGCTGAAAAGGTTTACCACCGTGACTGCCTAAACTCAATTTTCGCATCAAAACATTGATAGCTGTTATACCCGACAAATGGATTTTGATGCGATTTTCATGTCAGTGTCGATGTGCCAGGCAGTCTGAGGAGGTTTGTGGTCGGCACGTGTGTGTGAAGGGGAAACTTGATGACTTTAAGCAATTTTAATCAATATGATGCTTAGACGTAGACTTGTTCAAAGTCTATGGGCATGCAAGTATCAAAACATATAATAAATTGAAGTTCTAAACATCAACAGACCAACACGCTAAAGGTAGGCAGTTGCATAGATCAAGGTGAACGCCTTGGCCGCATGCTTCGCCAGCTAGTAACTCAGCCGCCAAGAAAAGCAAGGCGCTGGGGCCAGTCTAGCTTATACGTAAAATGATATCCTAGAATAACTTTTGAACAAATTCAAAATGTAAAAGTTTGAAGGAAGAGAAGAAGCTGTTCGCACCTGAGCCCCCACTATGATTTGAAAAAAGGGTGCACAAAGCCAAACTGGCAAAGTCACCGCTTGCCCTTTCCCCATTACAAGTTTCTCGGGAGTGGGCAAAATTATGGAATTAAGCTTTTCATCCCGTATGTAAGGCATGACTTCGCCCTCTACGACAACATACCTTATACTCGTTTAGCGTCATGCCCTCTTTTCCATAGGTTCCTTGAGCCAATTTCATGTTCACTGACAAAGAAATATAAATTATGAAATCATATATTATTTCTGTACATTAGTTTTCTGTCTATTGCGAACTCTTTCAAGCTCGGCATGCTTTTTTTCTTTGTCTAAATTTCGTCTGGTTACACTGTAACATCGGATATCTCGATTGGAACAATTAGGCCAAAGTAATTGAATTCTTTGTTTTGCGTCCCTACCCGGGTAGGTTTTTAAACACACACAATGTATTTGAATAGGAAATTTTAGGACATGACCGCTTAGCTTTTCTGAACTAAAATTTTGTTACAATTTTTTATTTGCTGCAATCAAATTACATTGTGTTAATTTTCTTGTGTGTGTTTTTCAGCCGCTTAGACGCGTACCTTTTCCCATTTAGAGTGGACGCAAAACAAAGAATTTAATTACTTTGGCCTTATTAAATTCGAACTGACGGAGAATCAGGACCAACTTAATGGAATTTCCACATAAAACATCAAAGGAGCCCCTATGGTTATCTAGGATTGTAAGAAAAGTTCGTCTGGACCCATTTTATTGCAGTCTTGCTCACACTCTTTCATAAATGGCGTCACTGTCTGATCACAACCTCTCTTGACGAATTTCAGATTTTTCATCTCGCTAGTACAAATCCCCCTTTCACACGATCAACACAATCCACAGAAATCATGCTTGTCGAAGAGTCCTCTCAACGCACTTGACAACACCGACAAACTCTGACGATTCGGTGGTATGTAATATCGGGGGACAAAGGTCAAATATTAACCGATCCTCGACACATATTGATGGTCTTGAATGTCAAAATCTTGCCTATGGTTCTTCCTTGGTGTACACTTAACTCTTGATGATAAGCACAGCCAACATGAACAGATCTGGTGAAGTTCCAATATCTTCAAATAATTTAATAAGTCGTTTTAGAAAAGCGATGCTAATTTTCACACAAATTAGCTTCTTACATTGATATCAAATATTCCTTTCTGATGGTGACTTACACTGGGAAAAGTGTACATGAAAATGCCAAAGGCTTGAAAGATAATCCTGGATTTGTGTATACAGCGGTAGAATTTTCCTATGAGACTTCACTTAAAGTGGAGCGTGACGATGTTGTCATGGAAAATTCAAGGCACGTATAACAGGATTTTGTTTCACTTACATTCTGTCAAAACCTCAGCGGGGCATATAGCATTGCAGGTGATTCCAGTACCAATTGTTTCCATGGCAACAGTCTACGAAAATAGGAATTTAGCATTGTTTGAATTAAGTACAATGATAGGCATTATAAAACAGTATAATTATTTTATTCATCTTTGGTGTTCCTTTATTCAAATTTCTAAAAATCAAAATTTTAATAGGTAAAGCAAAAATCCAAGTGTCATAGAAAAATTTTGCTATACTAAGCATCGACCCATCACTTCATCAGTATATGTTAGATATTTACATTTCTACTCCCTCAGAGTTTAATTTCCTGGGATCTAACATTCGTCTCTGACACTCTTTTAATCTGAGCTAGGGAGTGCGGATTCAGTTCTAAATCTCAGTGACCGAATACCGTGGTCATATTTAAAACAGCTTGCGTCTTGCCTCTTGTGTGACGTCACAGGCGACCCAATAAGTTCTGACTTTTTCACACTGTTTTCTCTATCATTTTCTCTTCTTTCTTCATGCTCTGAATGATCGGAATAAATAAAATAAATGGTTTATATAACCTAACCTAGCCTCTGTGACTCTTTATTTATTTTACACTCCATTACAAGGATGTATATCTCTCATACACACATGCTGTAATTAATTAGTCAACACAACTAATTATGCTAATCCGTGGACTTATCAGGGATTTTACGGGTTGGTCAACATCGCGAAAGATAGGAATGGTTACTAAAACTTTTTCATTAACATCACTATCTTTCCGATGTTGACCAACCTCTGATAAGTCCACGGATTAGCATAATTAGTTGTGTTGACTAATTAATTACAGCATGTGTGTATGAGAGATATACGTCCTTGTAATGGAGTGTAAAATAAATAAAGAGTCACAGAGGCTAGGTTAGGTTATATAAACCATTTATTTTATTTATTCCGATCATTCAGAGCATGAAGAAAGAAGAGAAAATGATAGAGAAAACAGTGTGAAAAAGTCAGAACTTATTGGGTCGCCTGTGGTGACGTCTGGGATAGTATCAATAAGTACGGCCAGCTGTCACCAGAGTGCACCTGCTCACAATCGGAAACTGTCATGGGAACCATTCTTTTCTGTCGTCAATTTCGAAGGCTCCGTCTAAAACTTAAGGATCATATACGGACTGTTTCCATTATGAAAACTACAAAGCCAGCACTTTTTGCCGAAGGCTTTTCATGAAGAAAGGGAAAGGTAGCCTTTTTATCTTGAAATCTTACACCGTGGAACATATTGTTGAATATGTTTTCTGTTTCTCCTATTGTGTTGTTGTTTTTTCGACGTTTTAGACGTTTCAATAAAATCCTTATAAAACAATATTATTTATTGCATTATGCAAATCAATAGCATTAGACGACAGTGCTTGATAGTCTTTGCTTGATGCAATGTTAATATAGTTTTCGAAAAATTATTTACAACTAATCTCATGCGTTACCCTATGCACTGAGAAAATAACTGAGCATGAAAGAGAGATTTTGTGACCAATAAATATGTGATACTGAATCGCCAAGCACTGCAACCAATGTCAAGAGCAAGGAAAAACAGGTAATTTGAACAGGTAAAATCTTTATATCACCTAGCCTCCTTGTGGGGACCTAAATTTCAGAATGATATTATTACCTTTGTCAGGCCACACAGCGCATGCTTAGACGCGACATAGGCGCCTAAGTCTGCAAACCCGGAGAGCCCCGAAATTGAACTTATGTTGATAATGCGCCCCCAACCTGAAAAGGAAGTGACAAATTAGCAATCGGTCTTAAATATATACAACGTAAAACGTATAAAATTGTCAACGTGATTTAAGTGTTCAGCATCCTTCATATTAAAAAAGTTCCTGCTGTTTCATTTTCCTAATTTGGTACCAGTGATGTGTACCCTGAGCTGGAACTACGACACAAGCACGAATTGTACAGTCTTTCGTAAAAACAGGTCAGAGTGCTTTATCGAAGTCAAAATCAATTTCTTGGTCAAAACTCTACATGAGGTAAAAAGGTGCTTCAAAACAGTGGCACATATGTGTATAACCTTTCTATTGCAGTGTCCCCCGGAATACTATCCACACAAACGTGCCCGACTTAATCTTTAATCTTGGTTAGTATTTTTCCTCGGACCATATGTGTTGGCCATTTCATCCAAGCTGAGAAAATGACTTATTTCAGCGTGATCGCAGTAAATTATTCAATACAGTGAGACGTGATCCAAAGTAAGCCATGTCATACTCATAAATATGATACTGTTTGATCATTCGAGTTTCCTTTGATATTAACTGAAACGCCCAGAGAGCCAAGAAATGTTTGTCTCCTATCCTCGTATTTCACGAAGCGCAAGATTCATTGATGTGTATCGTTTTGGTTTGACTCATACATGAACCAAAGTTTTCAACAGCTCTGAATAAAAAGCATCTTTTAACTGCAGTGCCACTACAAGCGTAGGGCTGTCCCCTGACCAGCTGAGTATGTAATTTAGTATTTCAAGTACGTTATTCTCAATTTTTTTCAATTTTTTTCTTCCGTCAAATTTATTTTCTTGATGTACTACCTAAATTTTGTTGAAACATTCAGTGTTATGCTTGCAAACACAGTTTGAACATTGCGAGATGCATCGTTATTAACGTTGACACTTGAATTTATGCCCAGGTTTAGACTTGATACTCCCATAAAGAAAAACGCTGGGGTTTACAACAAAATTTTTCTTACCTTTGCTTCTCATCTTTGGTAAGGTCAGCTTTGTAAGGTTACACGGAGCGGTCACGTTGATACGTAGTGACTTCTCCCATTGATCCATGTCCATTGATTCGACAGACTTGCAATACATGTAACCTAATGAAAAATTCATAGTGTTCGCCTTGACTTGTGAATGCAAAATAGATGATAAGTACGTTAAGATATTCACAGTAAAAAGGCCGTTGTAAAAAGGTTGTTAAATGCAGCATTGGTGAACACCTAGGCTATATGCTTTATTACGGCCACCTTACGGAAAATTGTACGTGCGTGCACGGCTCTTAAACTTTAAAAAACAGATGTTTTTCGAATCAAATCATAAGGTTGATGAACATGAAAATGATGATGACGACGACGGCGATGATGATGATGATGATGATGATGATGATGATGATGAGCACGGTGATTAAAGTGGTGGTGTCACCATAACAATTGCCATGTCCATGATGACATCATCCTAAATGATTATCGCGTTCATGAAAACTGTATGTATAAGTACTATCACAATCACATTTGTTTCTAAGTTGTTGCATGATAGAAATTACACAAAACATGAGATCAGAGACAGAAGTCGACGAAGGCTCTGTAAAAAGATACACTATTTTCTTCTCGGCAGACATTAGTTTTCCATTCTCCTTTGATACAAAACAAGGATAGCATGAAATGAAGGACATGCCTGCATTATTCACCAGAATATCTACACCTTCCGGGTGGCATTTGATGACGTCATCATACAGTCGCTCGATTTCTTCCAACTTTTCAAAATTTGCAGCAAAGTAGAGAACTTGTACGTTGAACTGTCTGCGATAAAATCATGAACATGAACATTTTTACTAGTAAGGAAGAGAAGTGAAGAGAATTTGAGAATAACGGCCTTCTAAATTAAAAACTACGGACCGAATAAGTACAGGCAAAGAGTGTTCACAGACTCACGTTATAATAATATATGATCGCACCAAGCTTGCTGTGACCTTCAACATCTCCACTATCGCGGTGTTCACAAGTTTACTCGATAAACTGAGGACTCCTATCGGCTAAATTATTGACATGGGTCTCCATTTTTGAGGACCAATGTTCTCTCTCTCTCTCTCTCTCTCTCTCTCTCTCTCTCTCTCTCTCTCTCTCTCTCTAACCGTATAATCAATATCACATTATACCTCTCCAGTTTAGATCTCAGCGTCTCTGCCTTTTCCGGATTTCTACTGCCCGTCAGTACCACGGAACATCCTCTTCTGGCAAGACTGGTCGCTATGGCAATGCCGATTCCGTTCTCGTCGCTAGACCCGGTCACAAGAGCTACCTTGCCGTGCATTCCTGACTCTGAACATTGATGCATGATGTCCTAATGGTTCAAGGAATTCAATCTTTTTAAAACGTGTATAAAGAGTGATATCATATTACTGCGACTAAATATCAACTTCGAAATCAAAGCAGTTCTTTCAATGCACTTACCTGACCTCACGTTGTATTCATAAATGAACTGAACGACAAGCGGCACGCATTAAAATCGAGGTTACATATTCTCTCTGCAAAGGTCATATAGCGCAAAAGGTTCTACATCCGGGTTGTGTATTAATGCATGACAAATAATGTTTGTAGAAAACAAACGACGAGAGAGACCAGGTAAGTCTACGATGGAGGAAGTAAACAAAAAAGAGCATATCTTTGCATTGCTCGTTGAAGTTGGGTCAAAGTCTACCGCGATGCAATGTACCGTGGCCGAAAACGACACTATCCCCCTTCAGATCGTAGTTTCCTTCTTCAGATTTAACCTACCTTCTGACTCTGATAATAACGCTACCCAGCGTCTGCTTCGGTGTTATTCGAGATGCGGAATAAAAAATAAAGTACATTCTTGCACAGTAACATTGGTACGCAAGTAATCATAATAACTCAAAAAGACACATTTTTCAGTCGTGCGTGTAATTTGTGGTCCATGGTCAGAGGTCATGTTTGTCGGTGCATTGGTATTTCGTGCCTTAAGAATGCCCAAAGTGTGTAAAAATCGCCAGCACACAAGGGGATATAAGGGAGCCTTCATTATTTACGGTCTGGGGGTCGGTGGAATGTGAGGGGGTCACAAAAAATTGAAAACCAGAAGGGTTGCTCAAAATGCTGAGAGAAAGAAAGGGGGTTACTCAATTTTTGGTGCAAAATGAATTGAAACTCAAATTTTTCGATGCGAGAGGGGGGACACCCTCCTCTCGCGCTCTTCCCCTTCGGTTGTCCTAACAGTTTTACTTAGTAAAACAGCAAATTAAAACCACCTCTCAGATTGCATCAGACTGCACCATAGCATTATTTCTCAACAACTTTCACGCATGAGAGGGGCAAACCCCCTCTGACACTTTCCCCGTCAGCCTCCCGCGTGTTCTCTTCCCCCATACTTTCAAATTCTGTCCTTTATGATGTCATAGTGAGAACCCTGTCATGATACTCATCTAAAGTACTAGTAAACTATACTATGTGGTTGGCTACTGGTTATAGCATGAGCTTTTATGTCCACATTTTGTTGCGACTTTGAATTTCATTTTGTTGATTTCACCTTTTTGAACCGTCATAAGATAACAGATGATAATCTAGCAGGGTACAGCAGGATTTCAAGGGTCTTTGCTACTGCTGGGTTTTTTTTCATAAATTCTGAAAATACATTTATTGATATTTAACTTTTCTAAGTGCAGGGGTCAGTCAAAATTTCTTTGTTAGAGCCGAGGTACTCAAATTCGTCATGGTTGGCAGGGGTTTACTCGAAATTTCAGAGTTCCTGATGCAGCTCCTCCGAAACCCCCCCCCCCCGGGCAGTAAATAATAACAACTCCCTAAAAACGCTAATTATATAGAATTCATAAGAAACCATGTACTTGAATAAGCATAACCTAATATTTGAATTGTTGACGTTATTTGGATTTCAAGGAACAACAGATCATGCTGGGTTATTAGCTGGTTTGCCGTCCGCTAAGAACTGGAATTGGAATGCATCTTGTGTGTGTTCTGATGTCGAGAATGTTCTCTTTGTTGCATCGATGACCTGCATAGATAATTAGGTCTAAATATGTAATTTTCTTGAGAAGAGCTTTCGAACGAAAATTTCAAAGTAGAATGCATATTGTTGATGTTTGATGTAAATTAATTGAGCTCGTGTTGCATTCCAATGATCAAGCAGAACTACATCGTCTCTGAATCTCGGCCAGGGGGCGATATTTGTTCTGTGTGTTTCTAGTTTGGTCTCATTCCCGTCCCGTGAAATGTAATGAAACCTATTTCCGGTTATGCTGGAGATCCAATAATTCACGCACATATTTGTCGGTAAAATTAATTCTTAAATTCAGCTGTGTAGTTTTTGATGATTAACTTCTAACACGGCTAGTATGTATTTTGCCGGTGTTTTTTGTTTATTTTTGTTTGTTTTGTGGTCATTTAATCGTTTGATGATGTTTGCTGATTCAATGCTCTGCCCACAGATTCAATTGTCTTATTGTGCGGTGTACTACGTCTGGTGTTACCAATGTCACATTGGTCAGAATTTTGATTGTCTCATCTTCGATGCATGGTGGTTGTTTTTCACTAGTTGTTTGAAAAAATAGCTACTGAATCCTGATATATGAAAAGTTGGTCTGGAGCATCCACTATGACTGGATTCTACGAACTTAAGGGTGAACCATTAGATATCCTGGGGCTTGGAAGATTGATTGGGGAGCATTATATTTTTCTCCCTACTTCACTCAAAATTATTTTTTTCAACTGTGCGAATTCTGGCGACTTTATTCACTCCCGCTTTCAGAGGAATCTTTTTTCGCACTCGTACATTCGCTGGAAAGTCAATACAGAGATAAATATTCCCTCTTCTCTTTGTTAAGATGTTTTTCTTCACATGACATGACAAAATCAATCTCAATCGGAAAGCCTCGCTTTAAATCCTGTTTAGGGACCGGATTGACATTACAGGGGAGGGCCGATGATTTTAGGGGGCGCCATTTTTCGAGCAAGGATTTTTGAAGGGTCATGAAATTTTGCACATGCATTTTCGCAAGTTGTGGCCGATATGGCCCAAATGACGTATTCAGGTGATTTTAGAATTTCACCTAAAACATCAAGTCACAATATCTCTAGGAGTCGACTGGGCAAACTATTTACAATTTCCAAAAACTAGCTATATCTGTTAATTTGTATGTGTGTGTCCAAGAAATTTTAATTTATCATCTCACCGAAAATATTGATTCACTATACATTTCAGAGCGTACTAAAACTATTCTGAACATTCTTTAATAGAAATAGATGTAACTGATGTGTGCAAAGAAATTTGTAGGAACTTTACCGAAAACGTTGATTCACTATAGATGGCAGCCTATGAGGAAACAATGAACGATTTTTTTTCCAATAACAAGCTAGCTGTATCTGTATATTAATATATGTTTGGCAAATGATATAAATGTACTTGAATAGAATAAGGTGATTGTAAGTACAGATGTGAACATCAAAGAATCATCATAGAGGCCACCATCTGACTCTCGCAAAACATAAAGTGTTAGGGGACAGACATTGAGACTCAATTTTTATGCTACCCTTCAAACCTACTACTTAAGCTTTATAGGGGCTAATTTTAAGCTTACGAAGCAAATGCAGGTTTCACCAGTTTATTTTTCTAAAATCGAAAATTTAATTTTTTCCAATAGAGATGAGACAGGGAGGGCGGCCATTTTGAATTTCAAGTGTCACCAGAAAGTGAGTAGTTCGTTTCTCCAGAAACAAATTTTGCACCATAACCCCTAATATTTATTCTTGATTTCGAATTACGGAAAGTTTGAGCAAAAGTCAAGTCTTTCAATTTCGAGGCGCGCACTGCCTGGAACTCATGAAATTTTGTGCATGCATTTGTATCAGTTACGAAGCAGTTCATGTATTCATAAAATGGTATATGAAGGGGACACAGCTACTATCGTCCCGGTGTCGTCTTATAACAAGCGGGTAGTAAATTCTACTGCCATTTACATGTGAGTAATGCCGGCGTCTCGGCTACAGCACATTCGTCCATAATTCCAGAAAATCATGACAACTCTAATAGAGCGCCATCTGCCTTCACTTAGTAGACTGACTTACACAGACTACATTGAAGTCACTCCGTGTTGCAGTTGTCACGCTACAACTTACAGTCACAAATAACAGACAATCTGAGCCTTCTTTCCCTGTATTGTGTTTTTTTTTTATTTTTTTTCGAAAACATTTCAGGCAAACTAAATAACTGTGTCTCGTTCTACGAGGATAAGTGGTAGCTGGATTATTTTTGCCAACTGAACGAGTGACAGAAATCGGAGTTCCTAAAATTGGTGACCGAGACTACATTGTAATAAGAATCAATGAAATATAAAAAATTGCGAAACTCTTGCATTTTTAGCAAGTTTCTGAAATCCTAACATATATTTCTTCCGCTTTGCGTTGTGTAATGACTAGTATCCGTACAAAATATACATAACAACTAAAATGCGTTTCACTAGAAAAAAATGTCCGACGAAATCAAAGAAAAATAACACATTAAAGAAAGGCAGTCGTCGGAACTGCGCGTGTGCGACTTTCTTGATTACAATGTATTTCATGCATGATATCTACATGCATCACTTCAACATAGCTGCAACATATAAATGTTACGATATTCATTGTTAACAAACATGTTTCAACTTTAATCAATCGCCAACGTACCCTAGATACAGTATTTACATCGGTCGTAGGGTCCCTGGCAACCTTTAATCAGGGTTCCGATGACCACCTCCCTTTAATTCATACACCCTTGACAACGGATAACATATTCGTAACATGAAATATACACTAGCCAGTTTTCCCTGGCGCGCCTTCACCATGAAAGCTATGACAGTCAGAAATTCAATCTACATTTCATAGAATGAAAGGGATTGGACGATTTATTGAAGGTGTTTCCTTGGTAACTGGTGTCCATGGTGCTGAGATAACAAATATTGTAAACACATTTTTTTCTCATTGGTAAAGGTATCGAATCATCATGTCACAACATAAGTGACAGCAATACAGTTTAGTCTAAGACTTCTTTACAGACATCCAATCAAATATCAAAAAATTGAGTGCTCTTGACATAAAAAAGTAAAAAAAGGCTCAAGCTTTTGTTTGGTTTGTTAAAACAAAAGTTTCGCGGAGGTCATTGGGTTTTGATTTGCTCGCATTTCAATTAGTGTCCCTGTTGCAGTTCAATAGTGTTAATTCATGGCAGCGGATCCCAGGTGATGGCGCCCTCCTGTCGGTCGACAGGGAAACCGCTTTTACAACAAAGCAATGTTGACGATGATTGTTGCAACGACGCCGAGCACACCAATGGTGTGGATTGCAATTATTGCAGTAGCGACGGCCGATCCCTGTCGGAAGAATCGAGAAAAAAACAGATTATACACATGTTTCGAAAAGTGACTTTGACATATATTTCCAACCTTCATCTTCCAAAGTTCGTGTGATTCCATGACGTCAAGTTGGTTAAAGTAGGATATAGGTCCAATATGTTGCATTTTTAACAAAAACTTGAATATTTGCAGGACCCTGAATATCTGTATACTTTGAACATGCTTTTTATACCTGCTATAATATAATCATTTCAAGCCGGTAAAAATACAGATAGATTTTGGCTCATTGCCGCTTTCAAACTGACTTGGAAGATGGGAAAGTGATACTGTTTTTGCAGGATTGGGGTTAAATCACATAATAGTTTAGTCCTCATGCCATTGCGTTCCTGTATTTTTTTTTACTTCAAACTTAGACAATGTACCATGCGATCACACAAAGCTTCCCGGACTGTTGTATTTTTAAAATTGTCCATTTAAAATTGTCTTGGCGAATTACAAAAGATTTCTATCCAAACTACCACTGTTTGATGTTATGGCTTTATTGGAAGATCAAAGCAGGTATCAATGAGATTTTTTCGTATACTCGGTAGAGCACGTACGTCGTTAAATTACACATTATTTGGTTTGTCAACAAATTCTATGGAGGAACATCAAGCATCCTTGATAGGTGAAGTTACAAAGTCAATTACATTCACTGTTAGTGCACATAGTGGAGATATCTGGCTGTTCTTCACACAGTTACTTTGAATTGGAGCATACACTCAGATGTTTAACAAATGACTATTTTGTGAGAGAGGGAAGGAGACGTGCTGCGTTAGCGAAAGAAGTGATATCAGCACAAGGGGTACTTAGTAGTCAAAGTGCATTGCATGCAAATTCCTGGCTCGCTATTGCACCGCCATACTCGATCTACTGATCACCTGTTTCCATCAAGGTCATACGATGCACCCAAGTTCATTGACATTCTCAAGAAGCATGGTGTACTTACAGGAGGAGTTGTCTTTCCGTCACTCGATGACATACGTAAATCGCCATTCTTTCCCATTTCGTACTGCTCCGTCTTCCTACGTTCAACTGGAAAGAAACGCCAAAAAATCTTCCATTTAACAAAATGCTTATAATTATTTGTTACATAGAGTCAAAGATTGGATATGTATTAAATGATGACGTGATTTATTCTAGTACTGTGCTGACTATCAAAAAACTGTAAGAGCTATAATAATCTCTCTCTCTCTCTCTCTCTCTCTCTCTCTCTCTCTCTCTCTCTCCCTCCCTCCCCTACCAACGTGTCCCGTCCCTTCCTGCGTTAGCCTTGGTCTCCAAACCATATCGTACTTGCTCCGTACCCCTCCTCTTTCTTATCTCGCTCACCTCCGTTTTTGGCGATTCCTATGACAAGTTTCAAGAGTATGTCGACGACAACGTGAAACAGGACATATCCAACCATGACCCAGAATACGTAGTCTGGAAGATCCAACATCTCCAGGTCGATTCCAATGAATACACAGGCAACTGGAAAAAAAGATGAAGTGTGCCAACATTGTCAAACACGAAGGAAAACCAAAGCGCGCAGCGTGAGCACTATACTGAAAGATCCGTCGCTCGAGAATGTAAGAGGGGAGCGTAGAGAGCGCCCTCGAGCGAGGGGTCTTTCAGTCTATGTGAGCACTACCTCGAATATCTGATCATGGCTAACGGGACTTCCTTTGCAGGGGGACCAGTTCCAATTGCAAAGTTTCAAATCGAGGACAGAGAGTCTGACATTGAATGTCTGTACACACACAGAACATAACATGTAACTATGGTAACACAAGACTTACACTAGATCGGTTCAGAATGATGCAAGGTTTTGTAGACCACACAATGGATAGTTTGACTGACCAGCACAAGGTATTGTGTTTAAATTAATTAAATTTTGGCTAAACTTGTGTGTAATCTTCAGTCCGGGTCAGCTCCAAAATTGGAGACTCATTATGATAATGTATTCCGGCATTCAGCCAATCATCGACCAGATTACATCATTAATAAAGTACAGGTCACGCTGGGTCACAAATTACCCACCAAGTGTGATCGGCAGTTTTGGGCCGCTTATTAAGCCCCTGTCTTGTGAATTTCGACGAATTTCGACAGTCAACATAATCCACGTGTTCTGCAGAAGGTCATGTCCAACAAGGAGACCGATTAGTGAACAAATATTCGAAATATTGACGATTCATTTCTACCCCAAGTTTATCGATTTCGCTCAAGTACCGAGAATCATTTTGTGGATGTTCGTCATCTCTATCAGAAATACTGTTATAAAGGTTATTTGTGTAGGTACGCGTATAACATTTTGCAAGAAAGAAGAGCAATGTCAGAGCTTTAAAACGATACCTGTTTTGTAGTTGTCAAACGCAGACTAAAAATGGTACGCGATTTTGAAAATGTGTTGACAGAGTGGCCACACAACTGTTCCCCATACGGTAGAATTTGTATCGCTGCCATCTCCGACACAAATGGGGTATTCTGAACGATCTGTGTAGGTACACGATTTATATTTCGCAGGACTTCAAGCCAGAGTCTAGGAATCACAGCGATATAAGGGGTTTGGTTGTCTTAGCCAGAATAAAACTGGTACGCGATTTTGAAATTGTGTTTTGACAGAGTGGCCACACAACTGTTCGACATTATGACAGAATACGGCGCGGGAGTTCGACACAGTATGGCGTACGTAACGAAGGACGCATGTGGAGGTTGCCAGGAAATACAATTTTTACTGATGGCGCGCTGGCCGCTGATTGGCTAATGAGAGGGGGAAAATATTATGGTATAGCGCTCCAATTTTGGAGCTGACCCGGACTGATCTTGACTTGTCGGTCGGTGTCAAGTCTATTTATACGTAATCTATTGCTTGCAAGTTCTTCCAAAGCTTGGTTGGTATTCATGATACATATTTAAAAATAAGTACTTACTTGCCAATATGTGTGCTGAAGTGCCAACTCCCCAGTGAGCCCAATTGAAATATGGACGCCTGTAAGCGAGAAAAACATAAACTGCATAAGTAAACGTTCATATTTTGACAAAAGCAAACATTGTACGCCATGAACAGCGTAAGGTCTTGAGAGAAATCTGTAGTTTCATTCCTTAGAGAAATTTTAAAATAAAACGGTCCAGGAGCCTTTGCGATTTGTGATGTGATTTCTGCTGTGGTCTGAGCAATTTGTGAGACCTTTAAAACTCTCACCTTTTGGTTCCCGGATGTGGTCTCAGAAGCGCCATGAAGGGGTTTATTACTCCGAGTGCAGTTGCCGAGATACCGCAAGCAGCGTGTATAAAGATTGGCTGTTACGGAAAAGGAAAGTAATGGATATTACGAAAGAGGTTTTATTACCAATATTTTAAGGTAGTGTGCTCCTCGACAATGAAAGACTTAAATTTTTGCTCAAACTTTTCTCAGTGAAACTTTCAACCACTCTCCTATCAAGTCTGAAATCAGAGGTCACCATGCAAACTTTGATACAACAGAAAAAAATTACCTAACGAAAAACTTACTGTGAAAATTTTTCTTACTCCAAGAACTTTAAAATGAACCCCACCAGTGGTAGATCAGAAAAGAATTGTAAGAATTTGAAAGTCCGAATATCTGTCCCTGAGGGGCATTCTAGCTTAATATTTTGGTGAAAGAAGGCAACAGGAGAGGATCAGCCCTGAAACCAAAACTTTGCATAAAGTACTAAATGCAATCGTCGGTTGATTATGTGCACCTAGTAAAGTCGTTCAAAACTATCAAAAGTAAGACGTAAGAAAGGTATAATTCATTTATTTCTTTCTATACTGTATAATGTGTGGCTGTGACGTCAAATCTAGCAATTAATTCGTAGATCTTCTCGGAAATGGCGCCACACCAGTACCACTGCACAATGTACCGAGCGCCATCTTGCGGCGAACTTTACACATAGATAATACTGAATGAAGTACTTTACCTGGTCCATGTACCTATACGGGACAAACCCTTTCACGTGGACGAAGATGACAACGAATCCACCGACGAAACAAAGGAAGTTGAATATCATGAGTGAACGATGCAACTGAAAGTGCAAGACAGAAACTTTCTTTAGTGTCTGTTCAATAATATCAGTTCCTTAAGTTTTATGCATTCTTTTGTCTATCAGAAAAGCTACGCACAATCAATGCTGATAAACCTACGCTGTTAAATAAACGCTCCGAATTATTTCAAAATGTCGGTCGCAAATAAAATAAAATTATATATCAAATTTCAACACCACCGAAAACCACAGTATAATGGCACGCAATATCCATATAAATGAGAGTGAAGATCTAAGGATAATTTAGTTCTGTCTGATGATTGCAGGATGCATGAAACTTAAGTAGCAGATATAATTACTTTGTACTTGAAGTTATTTGTGTTATTATTTATAACGCTCTGCTTTAGGCAACGAGCACTGTAATTTGATTATTCTATTTCAACAAGCTTTCTATGTTTGTTGAGAGGTGCGTTGAAGTACTGGTACTACGTCACCACAGCCGGTGTATGCCTTCACCACACAAGAAACGACGCTTTGGCATGATCGGCACGCTGATATAACACACATACACAGAGTAGGATGAAAATAATTTGGCTTTCTAAAATCGTGTCTTTCTTCTTTTATCCTTTCTTTCTGAACACGACGGCACACCCTTCTAGTGCTCCTGACATGAAAAACCACATGAAATATTGACACTTACACCAAACCAGACTTTCTCGCCACAGAGGGAGGAGTTGGGCCAAATGATTTTGAAGTGTTTGGCAAGCATGATTGCGATACTCGCACATCCAATCCAACCGAACACCATAAGAGCTCCTAAAAAAAGAAGAAATAAAATACATGGAAACATTATGTGAAAGTGTGCGACAGGAAGATTGCAAGAAAGCCTGGTAACCAGAGTTACATTATACGACAATCTTGTCTGGGTTTTGGACAAGATGGAAAACCCGTCGAACAAAAAGTGGCGATGAAACAATAATGCGATTGGTTCTGGGGCAACATGGCCAACAGAATTACACGAAACAAAGAGATATTTGCAATTCTAAATATAAGCTATCACCAACTCTGAAACTCAATCTAGGGAGCATGTTTTTTTCCAATAATACGTCGGACTTTATTTCTTTCTGAAATCGCATCACATACAAGCCAATGCGTGTATAGTTGAATGAGTATATGCGACAGCACATGCTAGCATGTACAAGGAATGAGACAAATTCGCTAACCATGGGTACTTATTCAACCAGGGTCCTCCCTTCAAAACAAGAGGGGACAACCCAGGCCGTGGGGAACGGACGTTAGGAATGAGGCTGCCTCTGATTGGTCTACGTGTTGAAAGAAATCTTACCGTGGCACTTGAGAAGAATGGGTCTTTGCGCGATTCCCGAGTCGACAGTCATGGCACTGAAGTCAATTCTGTTCTTGGTGATGATTGGTACTTCACGGTGTTTGCCCTTGAGTGTCCGCCCTGGAAAGATAAAACAGGTGCGAGAGTGCTTACACATCCAATGTCACATTTTATCAAATGTGATGTACACATCTTCACTTTCTACCGTCATATACATAGGCTTGTACTTCCCAGAAATCTAACGCGCCGCGGGGACAGATATTTGGACTCTCAAGTTTGTACAATTCTTTCTGATCTACCACTTTTGAGGGCTCATTTTAAAGCTCTTGGAGAAAGAAAAATTTTCACCGTCTTAGTTTTTGGAAATTCCAAACTTTAATTTTCCCCATAGGCACGGCAGCCATTTTGAATTTCAAATACAGCAAAATATTGGGTAATTCGTTTCTCTAGTTCTGAACTTTGCGCGGTGACCCCCAATTTTTATTGTTGATTTGGCAAGAGCATGATTGAAAGTTTCACTGAAGAAAGTTTGGGCAAAAGTTAAAGTCTTTCACTTTCGAGGCGTACACTACCTTAAGTGAATAATATCCCAATACAATCACTTTTTTCAAAGTGGATTTCAAAATGTCAAAGAGACGGTTTTCAAAGTTTTCAACTCACCGCCCATGCTCCAGACGCCAGCTCGGACGATGAAGAGATGGTAGTCCTCGGCTAGGTCGAAATTTTCTGGATCATGGCCCTCGGTCTGGATAATGATAGCCTTGGGACGTGTGAAGGTGCACTGGATGGCCGAATTCTCCACGATACCGGTGAAATCGGTCACCGTTCCCTGTACACGCATGTATTGGAAGGGTAAGTAGAGTGCAGAAGGAGTGAACTAAACTTCGCTATCTCTGTATATAAAGCTATTGTGGGATGGGTGTCAAAATTTATATGAAATTCATAGAAAACCGGTATACATTTTACATTGAAAAACATGTATGCGGGTTTTAATTCGAAGAGTCTCCCCACCTAGTCCTTGAATATTGTTCTTCCAGTCCAAATTCAAAATTTGCTGTGAAAATTATCACCGTATAATGCAAGCGTGTATACGTACTTATACTATACAAAGTATAAGTTCATCATTTGCTCTGAAAATTATTCCAATGTAGTAGCCATATACTCACGTCTGCTAACATCAGGGGAACATTGTGTTTATCGTGGTTTACCGAATGGTCCACAGTGACTTGACCGCCTGAAGATACACACGACCAAACATCGTCGCTTCCCTGTTTGCAGAAAGATAAAAATTAGATCAGTGAGTGAAGTATCTCTCCCGTGACAGAAATAATTTGATAAAAGTAAATAATGATGGCGCCTTCATAGCGTTTCATTTGGATTTATCAGCACTAAGAACCAACCACGAGGATGTACGTCACTGGACGCAAACGGCGTTTCGCATTTGTCACCAGTAGTCTGGGGAGTTGTTACGTTCAGCGATACAGTACCTGAACAGCTTGAGGCTCCCCAGTTTGTATTCAAAGGAATTAAATCTGTATTTGTGCGGTATCAATGATATCCTAGTACTTCACATGAGTAAAGTGTAATAACAATTTTCTCCGCTTATCATTATAAAATACATAAAATTTCAGTATAAGCATGTTAGTTATCCAACACACCACATAGGCGTGTAAGCAAATTTAATTAAACCGTCCTTTTGCACTGGCCAGTTGGTGTAACACTTTATCATTCTGTGCCACACGAATTTTGCTGAGATATATATTATACATATATATATGTATATATATATATATATATATATATATATATATATATATATATATATATATATATATATATATATATATATATATCGAATATATTATTTACTTATTCTTCACCTACCATGTATTCATCTTTTGAGAATCCAACGCCGACGTACATCTCTCCAGGTCGTAGTTTGCCCAGTATTTCGATGGTCATCAGTAGGTCTGAACCAGCCTTGGGTGCCCACGTCACCATGACGTCACAGTCTTCTACATCGGTGCAGCCTGCTGGCGACATGAAGCAACCTTTGGTTGAACTGCATCCTGTCGCCGTGACCAATTTTTGCTGAGGAAAAAATAATCAAATCTGTTGACGGCTGCGACTGTAGTTATGCCATCTGGCTGTTAATAGGACGACATCGTTAGGGGGCGCTGTGTCGTCGCTCGCACCAAAGAGGGAGGGCTGGAGAAACATTACTATAGACCCTATAAAATTACTTTAAAAATACATGAATTGCATTCATAAAGGACTTTTGCCAATTTTTTTGTATTTGGTAGTTGTTGTTCTGTTGACGTTGTTGTTTATATGTGATATGCTGTCAACTAGCGATTTTTAGAAACTATTTAAATTTCGCGACTCCTTTATAGGTTGGGAAGTTGGGAAGACTTGTGTACGTTAACGAGAGTAAATGTCAGCCACGAGGGCAATTCATATTTACAGCCTCCTAGTCAAGGTTTTGAAACTGTTATTATGCACATAAAGGCCTGTGGCCAATAGATCCACACAATAATGATACGTTTTTATGATTACTGCGCTCATCATGCAGAGCAACATTCGGAAATGGTAAGTGCGTTGTTTAACATGCGTAAGTTCTCAAAATGAATAATTTGAGCCAGCATGTTATGACAGTTCACACTATAAATAAAATCCGCATATTGATCAGATCAATACCTGGCGCTTAAATAACAACCCCTGTGAGGGGTTCGATTGCAAAACCTATTGACACAAATCAAATTCTCAGATTAATTCCACTCGAAAATGACACATTATACCTTTATAAGACCTCGAGAATATCGTGCAAATGCCTTCTCTTACTTTTTCCTCTTTTTATGCTGGCAGATCAACTTCGTTTGTTTGATTTGGTAGGGTCGATGTAAATTGATGAGTCATACATTGGCAAATTTGAGACAACAATAGCATCGCCTGAAAAGTCTGAAAACAGCCTGTAAACAGGACATGGCCAGCAAAACGTACACTTACCTGCGCATGCACAGAACCACGTAACAGAATTAACGATATCGCACCCACGAATACCGCCCACATCTTACAATTCCTGCAAAGACAAAACAAAGGAATGTTTAACCTCGACGGTTCAAAACCACTGTTTGGTTGATTTCCCTGCTTCATTACTATGTTAAATGCATGCGTGTAGGCATTTGCCGGTTGACAACACAGGGTTAGAGAGAGACAGTGATGACAAGAATAGCCCCACCTACAGCATGTGAAGCCCATTTTTTTATCGCTGTATCTGCTGGTGTTAGGTGTTTTTATTTGTGGTCATAAACTAAAACATGCCCCTTAGGCCAACGTGTGCTTGTAATAAGGCATAAAATAAAACCAATTTTTTTCTTCAGTTTTGCCAACACATGAACACTTTGGTGATTATAATATGGTGCTACATATTTATCATTTTCTCTTGAGCATGGTCAGCTCACTGCTATCAGTTGCATAAGTACAGCTCAAGCAGAGGAGACTTTCCTTGTATCGCGACAAAAGCAACTCTGAAAATGCATATTAAACGATAAAAATATGGATGATTATTTCAGTGGATACTGAGCGGGGCAGGTTTAAGTCGTTTATGACACGATGGAAATAAATTAGTGTGATATGTACACCATTATTCAGCTATTAACAACGTGAACGGTGCAACATGTTGTTGAGCTGTTCACTTCTGCGGTGGCGATGCAAATTACTCATGTTGTTGCGAAACTCATGCAGTAAGCTTTATGGTAGATTTATGCTGGTATCACCCAAGCAGCCTTCACTATCAGTGCCACTCCGAGGGATCTTGTGATAATAACAAGTAAGACAAGTTTTACCCTTTTAAAGTCAGACAGTATCACTGCCCTATTAGCCAAGTCAGTATTGAGATTGGGCTAAAATCGTCCTTATATTCACCCACCATAATATATATATATATATATATATATATATATATATATATATATATATATAGTATATATATAGTATATATATAGTATATATGTTTCAGGGACCTCCAAAGGTTTAATAGTTTGTTCAAGTGCAACATGTGGGATTGGACATGTTATGCTTCACTGCTTCTCTAGTTTTGACCAATTTATCCTGAGTGTGACATATGAACTTGGCTGGATAAGGGTTTTAAAGATCCACTGCGATACACTGCTACTCAGATTCATTGACATGCAGGGTTGTACCTAAGCCTTTGGTGACTAATGTGAAATCTCCCCATTTTTGAAAACACAGTTCATTTGCTGGGCGGGGCTTTACCAAGTACACGGTGAACATGTTTATTGACAATTGATGGTCGGTGCCGTGTCTGCACACGCCCTACAACGAAATTCCAAAAACATCGAGATCACAAATATAAATTGGTTGCATTGCAGTTGTTGATGTGTAAGTTTACTTCATTACCTTTGTACAGCAATCTTTACGAATGTTAAGCATGTCTCATCGGTTAATATCACACGAATCTTTTCAAACAGTGATTTAGAATTTTTAACAGCAAGTGCTGTCAGATTTCAATCTGTAAAACTTTATTCCCACCCTTCACGACAAAATTACCGATGTCTGCACGGAAAAAAGCTCTAAATGCTTTATTGGTGCACCAAATATTGTGTTGTGTTTTGGGTTTATCATTTTTAAAATCCCGTAGTGCTTTTCACGCCCGACATGTGCAACTTAAGTTTTAGTACTTTCGATCCACATTAATCATACGTCACGTGCTACGATTTACAAGTTTTGGCGTTTACTCTTTACATTACAATTGATTTGTTCACTCCAATGTTTTGCACTGAATTTTCCAAATCATTCATCTTTTCCAACAGCTATCACAATCGTGATGACTGTCCGTTTATCTTTACATCGTATGGTTATAAATATCTTGGGGTCACGTTGAAGTTCAATGCATCCAAGGTGACCTTCCTCTTCTTCATACGTTTACGATGCCATGATGTGATGAAAGGTTTTGCAGCCATGCGTGCCTCGAAAGTGAACTTTCAATTTTTGTTCAAACTTACCAGAACGGAGACTTTTAACCATACTCTTACCAAATCAAGAATAAAAATCAGAGATCACCGTGCTAAGTTCGGTACTACAGGAACATAGTACCTATAAGTTACATTTACCAATATTTTAAATCCAAAATGGCCGCATCCCTATGTTAACTCTATGGGCAAAAATAAAATTTTCAACTTTCAAAAAACTAAGACACTGAAAATTTTTTCCAACTTCAAGAGCGTTAAAATGAGCCCCAAAAAGTGGTAGATCAGAAAAGAATGGTAAAAAGTTGAGATTCAGAATACCTGTTCGCAGGTTTTTGTATACTTGCGGTCTTTTTCGTCCAGGCTTGCACGTCAGCGTGTCATATGGTGATTACGAGAGAGTGTTACGCTTTATTTATAGAAAGGCAGTGTCATAATCATTGGGCGAGGTCAGCATGGGTCATAATGCGTGGCCATAAGGCCATAATAATTAGATGCCTGCGATTTTACTCTGCAATTATGAAGAGGAATCGATATTTAATGTGCACATTTTTAAGAAGGTCATCAAAACAGCTTCGATCACACGGCATTTGAAAATGCATGCACTATTCGAGAGTTCGACGCATGAACAAAATCGCCTAATAATTGAAACCTTTTCCTTGAGTGACAAGGCTGTGTATCTTCTGGTGAATCACAATCGGCAGCAGCTGATGCCGCTGTAAATACACGACGGGACCTTGATCGGAGAAAGAAATATGTTCAACGATCACTCCTATCATTATCGCGTTCTCATCATCACTTGCTGTGTTTAGAGTTGAATTATGATATTTTTCTGATTTCATGCCATGATCAGCTGATGCAGAACTACGGTGCCGCCACGGAAACCTAACCGGTTGCTCCACGAGCAACCGCTTGAGCTTGCTCGGCAATCGCCTTCGCTGCAGCACTTGTTTGTTCAGTAAACAAGATGGTGGATATTTCGCAGTCTACTCATTGTTGTTACTCTGGCAACTTTGTTGTACTCTGAGCGGGTTTGAATGATTCTTGGATGGTGAAACTTCTATGGCAAATGCCTACTAACGATCGTTTGAAAGCAACGATTAGTAAGAGTTGGTAGAGAATATCAGACTCAATGCCTCAATTATCATAACAGTACTTTCGCGACGTTGAGACCATCTTTCCATCAGCCTCGGGCACGGAATAAAGGCCAACATGCAAGTACAAACATAAAGAGGTTGATGGATGGCGCACACATGTTTACTCGTTCACTCTTACGTCAGTGTTCTCCACGAGGGGTTTCTGACGGGCGGTGCGCCCGGCTTCTTTTTGTCGCCGCCCACCTTTAATCTCGCCCGCCCACCTTTTATCTCGCCCGCCCACCTTTGTTTTCTGTAGCCTAAACTGTTTTCACAGTCAGTTGTCCGAACAATATCTGAAAGCCTATTGAATAAAAATGACAGCAACTGACAACGTCGTGTAATAAAGAGGGGCCGTTCACACATCTGTCGGTTTGTTTTGCGACTGCATCCAATCGTCAATGTTCTCCCCAGGCCGTTTAACAGGATCGGCCCCGATCCTTTATTTTTTTCGCTCGATCCTCTTTCATATCCGCCGATACTCTTTAGTAAATGTGGTTGAAGACCTATTGTTTCTCAGCGGCGATTTTGTCACGCTTTTATTTCAGCGAGCTTTTAGTGTGAAACGGCCGTAGTGCCGATGAACATTGGCTAAGACTTCAAAAAGCTTGAAATGTGTTAAGCTGCCGACTGTACCGTACAGACACCGTCCATTTCATACAACGGACACGGTACAAGGCTCGGTGTTGCATTTTTGCCAGCGGGCACTCAGTCAAAGCATCT
>LD347277.1:108079-124871 GCA_001465055.1 Ptychodera flava
CACCCCCCTGCAAAAATACTCCCCAAGTGCCACCAAATAACACCATTTTAATCTCTATTTTTCAAAAGCTCCAACAGCAGCAGGGGGACACCCCTCTCCTGACCTCCTCCCAGTGACTGCTTGCGTGGCCGCTTGTGGTGCTTGGCACCACATGTTTGCCCTCTTTATCTTCAGACAGCGACGAACGAAAAAAAAATTATAAATCTGAAAATTTACTCTGAAAAAAAAAATTTGCACAGCTAATCTCAATTGGAAAAAAAAAATTCAGAAATTTACAATAGTAAAAAAAAAATTTTCACAAATTCATTGTGACCACCCCCCTCCCAAGGTCTAATGGTCCATCCCTAAAGCACCATGGGCCAAAGTGATAAAAAAAGATCAGCTCGGTCGGTATATGCCGACTCACAAAAGTTAATTGGCTTGGGAAGCTGCTTTCCAGTCTTCGCATACACTGAACATTGGTCTAGAAGACTGTTTGTTGAAATACTTGAAATCATTATTTAGTGTCAGTGACGTCAGTCCCTTTGTATGTTTACAATCCGAGGGGACAACAAAGCGAAAGTAACGTTTCTTTTTTACACAAACTGCGCAAATATAAATCGCTTTCTAATGTACACATATTTATCATAGCGCCAGGAATCTCTTTTCGTTATTTGTTGTATCCTGTGCGTCATAGATTTGAGTCTATATGACAATTGTTGACGATCCTTTTCATGGATCGAAATACTTCTTTTGTTCAAAATAAAAATAGTTTTATATGTGACGACTCGTTTGTATAACGTGTTATCACTCGAATTTGACAGAGAAAGGAGGGGGGGACTTTGTGAGTGCAGTAAACAAGGAGACAGGCGCAAGTTGGTTTTGGAGAACTTATTTATTTTCATTTGTCTACCTATAGGACGTTACGATTTCAGCTATATGGTGGATAATCATTATGACATATCGTCAGTTTATTTTAGCAAATTCTACACTCTGTGAATTTATCAAGAAAATAAGTATTCCCACGAATGATTGTCTGTCAAATCCTGCATTATATTCATGAAAACCGGTCACACCTCTACAAGTTATTGAGACGAAAACTATTTTAGGGTAGTATGGCGGAAAGATGCAGTTGTAACCTTTAACCTCAGAAGGAAATGAATGAGGTATATATCAGTGTACCGATCATGTCGACAGACGCTGGATGCCAGAGATCACACACCTTTTTGCATTTCTCAATGGAAATATTTAAATTACTAAGTCATGAGTTTGGATACGTATGGAAAACATATAATGTTCTAATATCTGACCATCGAGGATGGCGCGACATTGGCAATGTAGGCACTATCGAATAATAATGTTTGACTAAGAGTCTAATATTACCAGAGGGGATGATAGATGCCAGACATGCTGTTTTATAGGATAATTTGGATAATGTCGATAATATTGTCTAGTAACTTCTGGGTTAGATTCTAATGTAGAAGGATTGGTAAGTTGGAGATGCCCGGCATGCTCTTCAATCAGACAATGGTAATACAGCATGTGCGGCGTCCGCCACACTCTCACCCGTCTTACATGAGACTATGCCAGAAATTATGTCTTTATGTGATATTTTCCTACAAACTATCTACTTCAACCTCTGTTATCTAACATAAGACTTTATTTTAGAAGTCAAAATTTGATATTAGAAGTGAGCTTTATCGGGTGATATCGGATCAAATCGAAAATATCGTCCAACTTTTTAGAGTCTAATATTTGAAGCGCGATGGGGTAATAGATATACGATTGTCAGATCTCATCGGATAAAAATCCATAATGTCGTCCAACTTCGAAATTACGGTTTAGCATTAAAAGGATGAGGACGGTCGTTTTCTCGACCTGCCTTCATGTTTACGATAGATTAGAAAAAAAAACAGACACTTTCATCTGGCGATGCTGCTGCCCTCAAGTGACGAACATCAACTGGGGCGCATTTATTTCAGAGTCGTATCTTCATTCTCTGCGGGGTTTTCCTGCATTTTGTATTGTAAAAACTTCACTTAAACTGAAATTACCGTGTCAATAAAATATTTCATTAGGAAGATTTTCTAAGACAAGTCTGATGAAAAGTCCAGATTTGTAAATTATAGGCCTACACGCGTTGTGTCGGTTTCTAGGGTTGTCCAATTATTGTTCTGACGATGATCATGTGTTCATATTTCCTCTAATTTCCAATTTAAAATGAAAATCCATTAATTTTTATTTTTTGTATATGTGATTGGAAACATAGACGCTACATGAGGTACGCATCCGATGACAGACTAGATTCCAGCTGTCCGAGTTTTAAAAGTTTGAAGGGAGCTTGCCCATTACATTGCGTCACACGACTTCAAATTGGTTCACATCGACGCAGTAATGCATGTCAGTGCCACTGTAATTCCCACCACACCAACAGAGTGTAGCCCTAGTAGAAATATTGCCATCCTCGAACTCTATCGATGAAATGTGAAGAAAGAGAACAGAGGAAGTATGTAAGATGGAGAAAAGTGACAAGGAATTGATAAACTCAATCAACTCTTCATGTCCAGTCAAAGTTCATTATCGGGTTATGCGGTCAGACCCCGGGAATTGAAATATAGATTATGCGCTCAAGACACTAAGATTATCGAGACATGGAATTGGAGGACTGGTGTGAAGCAATTTGTACATGACGTTTTGTGGGCCATTCTACAACTTCCCCAATTACTTTCGCATCCAATGCGACAATTGAATTTCCTTGCGACCACTACCCCACTTAAACGTTAGAACACTTACGGGAGGAGTAACTTTCTCATCTCCGACCAGTTGGTTTCTTGATCCAATTGGCCCGGTCCGATCCTGCAGTTCGTAGTGTTCTCCCTGTTTCCTGGCAACTGTGCAGAGAGTAAATTGTTGTTGAGTCAATGACGTCGGCTTCAAATTGAGTAAAAGTGTCTGTGCCGAGCTTTATCTGCTATGTAGAAATCGTCGTCATTATGTCTGTAATGGGCCACTATATGCCAGTTTCTTATTGCACATACACAAAATAATTCAATGTCAAAGTCATGCATAACAGCTCTCTCTCTCTCTCTCTCTCTCTCTCTCTCTCTCTCACACACACACACACACACACACACACCTACCTCCATTGTCAGCGACTCCTATGACGAGCTTTAGGAGGATGTAGGTAACTGCATTTAACAACACGTATCCAACCATGATCCAAAATGTGTACTCTGGAAGGTCCAGCATTTCCAGATCAATTCCAGTAAACACACATGCAACTGTAAAAAGTTGAAATTTCGTTACTCAGTTACTATTTAGGGAGCCTCAAAGTATGCAGGAGATGTTAGAACTTGCCGAAATACAGCAATATGGGTTTCGGATTGGGTTCAACTTTACTTGATGAGAATTCACACCCCATAGATCGACCACGGTTAAAATCGGGATCCAGTACAATTAACTAGGGAAGCTGAAGGCCCGACCGCTTGAGGGCCCCACTCGGCAAGGTGGATGCCTGTCGTTTATGTCTACGCGAACAACGTACTTTTGTAATTCTTAACGGATTTCGCGGACGATTAGACATAGCCATATACGTACTTGCCAAAATGAACGATGACATGCCAAGAAACCAATGTGCCCAGTTGAAGTATGGACGTCTGTAAACAGGTAGAGATTACAAGGTTATACAACTGTATATCAAGGTTGCAGATAACAATTAATTTGCACTTGAAGTAATGATATCCTCTTTTGTATTGAGCATTCTAATTTCCCGCGAAGACATCTTAACACTAAGATGTGATTGAAGATATTCATCGATAGATGTACACAAAGGTTGAAGAAAATGCAAAAACAGATTTATGTCCATCATGTGGATGTATGGATGGATGGACAGATTACAACTTCGTAGCTGATTGCGGTTACGGTTATTTTGAATAGGATATCGACATTTGTTATTTATAGAGAGAGCAAACGCCTGATTTCTTGCTGTGTTGTTAAAAATTCGCCAATGCTTTAAGGGATACAGTCGTCGGGACTGAGCTCAAAGGTCTTATGGGACCAATACACCCAATGAAATCACTATATCCAAAGTACGATGGTGATTGATGAAAGTTAAAACATGTCTGTCATAATCTACATCGTATAATTTAAATGTTACAGCCATGATGATTAGGTGCATCTAGATATTGTACACAAAATTTATCGTTTGTAAACAAGAAAATCGCACAGGCACAGTTCTGATGACTGTTTCCCTTTTATCATTGGATGGTGAAAGTCTTTGCCATGTAATAATTATATCATTGGCCTCACTTCTCGGTTCCCGTATGTGGTCGAAACAGCGCCATCACCGACGTGATCAAACTCAAGGCCGTCGCCGCTATACCACAACAAGTGTGCACAAAGATTGGCTAAATAAAGGCACAAGAAAAATATTTGGTGAGGCAAAAATCAAAATGGTGTGTATCGATTAATCAAATCAAAACAAACAAAAGGGATATTTTGGCATGGTAGTTTTGCTACAACAAACTACAGCAGACGCAGAGACACGACTAACCTGGTACATTTTCTTGTAGTGAACAAACCCACCGACATAGATGAAGACAGTGACGAAACCAGCAACTGTGCATATGACGTTCGTCAGCATCAGAAAGCCGTGCATCTGTAGAAGCACAAGGAGCACTAAACGTTACAACGAGAAAATTAGAATTTAGGATCTTTCTGCTCCTCATTTTTGTCTGAACACAATGTGCTTACACAGGATGTTTAAAATTTTGGTCACCATGGATTTTGAAGAAATAGATGGAGTACATCCTTTTGGATGAGAAACTGAGCTACTTATGTAACACGGGTTCCATTGATATTATTCAATCTATGAGTACACTTGTTGCGATATCCATGATACATCCCGTCTCTACCCTTCACGAATTGAGCTTCACGTTTATTACGCAACACTTGTAAATAGACGATCATGGTTACACGCGTCACAAACTGGACTTTCACTAGAGAGAGATGGGATAAAGCTGTCGGTAAATCGTCGCTTTTTATTTAGAATCGAAGATTAGCATTTAATTTACATAGCTTGTCTGTCGATGATATGTATCTGCACTACACTCACCGCAAACCAAACCTTGTGCCCACAGAGTGTAGAATTTGGCCAGCTTCCTTTGAAGTACTTTGCAAAGAAGATGGCTATGCTGGCACAGCAAACCCATCCGGCAAGCATCGTCACAGCTGGCAATAATACAAAAATATCATAATAGAACATTTATAATACCAATTAAACCTATACTGGGTATGTATAACTATCATGGTTGATAATTTATGCGTGTCTGGGCGCGCATTTGCGCGCGCATTGTTAATACAGTGAACAACATGGAAGCGTCTCTTCAAAGGTGGTGTAACGTTCTTACATATTTTTCGCGTCACTTTTTGAAAATATTCGCGTCGGTCAAATGCCTTGCTTACCGTGACATTTCAGAAGAAACGGTCGCTTGGCAACGCTGGTTTCGACAGCAACGGAGTTGAAGTCCATCTTGTTGGCGGAGATAATCGGCAGGACCCGATGTTTGGCTAAATAAATCGCGCCTACAAAGATTGAACAGAACAACATGCACCATTAACGTGTACGACTCTCGACTGGAGACCTTCTCACTTCAAATTTGATGTGGCCACAGTGAGCTAAGGAAACTGCAAAACGTAGGAAGTCTGTTTCTCAAGAGCCAAAATTTGCATGGTGACCTCCCCCCCCCACCCCGATGTTTATTCTTTCTTTTCCAAGAGAATGGTTGAAAGTTTTCCTGAGAAAAAGTTTCAGCAAAAGTTTGTCTTTTAAGTTTCGAGGGGCACACTGCTTTAATCGACACAAAAGATGAGAACTTGCAGACAAAAGTGGCAGCTTCACACGTGCCATTATCGTGTTCGCTAAGAGTAGACATAAAACTGACGTTTTGATACATCACAGATCGTCTATTGCTTTTTCCTACGTGATCAGTATCCTCGTTTCATCGGGGTCCTATGGTAAAACCAATAGTATCTCTGCTAACCTGCTCGTTTCATGGCGAAGGCTCGAACGATGAAAATGTAGTAACCGTCGCCAAGGTTAAAGGTCATGTTTTTCAACGCACCCTCTTCTATAACAATCGATCTAATCAGGGTAAAGCGACACTGCATAACGGAGTCAACCACAGCACCGGTGAAGTTCGTTACTGTTCCCTGGGAGTGAAAGAAATGCAAATTGATTATTTCTTTCTCGATTCCACGTTTTCATTTTCAGTAACTGAAAATTCTCGTCTGCTCCTACTTCGTTGGAAGTCTGTGCAACCATAATAACCATCGGCGAATCGAAAGAAGGATTAGATAGAGGGCGCAATTTAGACTTTGCACCTTCTACAACTTGTTCTGAGGACGTATGGGAAGATGGCGGATTTCGAATCGTTACGTATTTTGTGTGCGTACTGAGTACCGAGGAAATTTCTGAAGGAAGATTATCGTCAGTGCTTGAAACCTTCATAAAATTTCGTAAGCACCGGAGTCCGATTCATCATAGAACATTTAAAGCTTCTATGTAGTAAAATTATGATGTTTTGTTTTTGTCCGGTCTCTAAAATACATTTCCTTGTTCTACTATCAAAGTCATGTCGAAGTGCCCTGTCTACATCACGTCAAGGGCAGCAATATTTGTGAAATATTGGATGTTTTTGTGTACAACTGAAGTTCGTCTGATCAGAATTCACGTGGACCACAGTCCCTCCTGTTGACCAATAGCCCTGTGATCTTGTGTACTGTACACAACGTCACACAACATAATTTAACATACTTTACCCAGAAGAACATGAGAATATCTTTGAATGTCCAGAACAAAAACTAATGACAGTGTTATACACATTTACAACTAAGCTTTCTGTCCCTGTAATGTTCCGTACTGCATATGTACTCACATGTTTTAATACCAGTGCATCGTTATGCAGTCCATTGTTAATTGAATGATCCAGCAAGACTTCATCCCTGTACTGTACACACGACCAAACATCATCGTCACCCTATAGAGAATTGAGTCAAGTCTGTCAGAAACTTTCGTTTTTATATTTTCGACTAGAGATGGTGGATTTCAGGATAAAATGTAGAGTATTTCTGAAATGATGTTGGTGAAAAAAGCGAAAAGTTATCTCAGTGTTCAACTAAGCATTTTTAATAATAACTATCCGTTTTATTGTCAGAATGTCTTAAACTTTGGTTCTACTTTGATAATTGTGCGTTAACTTTCGAAATGTCTTACTTATGAGAGAGTTCTTCTCCACAAGACTTGGCCAAACAGGGTATCTGCAGTGAAGTCTCCGATAAAAGTATACAGTATAAAGTATTCTGTATATGAAAGCTTTCTGGAAACGAGTACGAGCATCAATCAATCAATCAATCAATCAATCAATCAGCAAAGTTTTACATCGCCAAAACAGTGTATTGCTCTTTGACGCTAAATGTCTATCTTCGAAGACAACAACAAGCTGAGAGGAAGACGGGAAGACGGAAAGAGATAGGTTGGAGAGAGAGAGAGAGAGAGAGAGAGAGAGAGAGAGAGAGAGAGAGAGAGAGAGAGAGATCATGTTATGCTGCAGCTATACTTTAAATAGTAAAAATGAATATTGATACAATAATTACCATATATTTATCATGAGAAAACCCAATCCCAACGTAAGCTTGATCGGGATTCATCTTGCCGACGATCTCAAAAGTAATCAACGATTCAGAACCAGTAGCAGGTGCCCACGTGACTATTACGTCACATTCATCAACTCCACTGCATTTTGGTGGATTCTTGAAGCACCCTTTTGTTGTCCCACAGCCAACTGACGTCACCAAAGTTTCCTGTTATTTGAAAGATGCAAGCGAATCTTATGAAGACGTGCATTTATGAAAGAGCCGTGGCATGATCAGATGTAAGCATGCTAGTGCACGCCCTAACTGTATGTATGTATGTATGTATGTATGTATGTATGTATGTATGTATGTATGTATGTATGTATGTACGTATGTACGTATGTACGTATGTATGTATGTATGTATGTATGTTGTATGTATGTGCGTGTGTCCGTTTGTCTGTATATGAGTGTATTATGTTGTTTTTTGTTTTTTACGTTTATATCAGTACACTGAATTTGTGTCTTTGGAAAACTAATCGAAAATGATAGTCTCGTGAGAGTCGAGTAAAACGTAAACATTAAGGCTTCCACCCTCTGCTACCAGTAAAATCAACCAAACTTAAACAGAATGCAATAGACGATTCAAAATATCTAACTTTACCTTTGCAAACACGAATCGGTGTAACAGCAGCAAAGCTATAACTCTGAGCATTGTGTCCCGTCTGGGCTTTCTGTGAAATACAGTGAGCATAAATTGGGAACAATGACAATATCAATCCAAATTGAATATTAAGACTTTGCATGTCGGTGAAATGTTAAGATTTCATGCTTTCCTCCTTCAGATTAATGGCATTTTCAATGCCTACTGTGATAAAGGATGTTTTAACACGACCTGACTCCAAAGCTTGGATACCATGGTGGGTCAGAGTAAACTAAAACTTGATCTAATCGTATGATAACTTTCTGCCCTCGCTTCCAATATAAACATAAGAGTGCGCTGAATGTTGCTGTACAGATCTTGTTCTTACCTTAGTTGTCCATACGTAAAAGACTGGTGATGCTCGTGAAAGTCCGTCGTCAGGGTTTTGCGTGTGTCCAAAACGCAGAATGGTTGACCGAACTGAGGTTACCGAACACACAACCGTCGTTATGTTTTGACGTACACTGAAAAAAGCATTGCAAACAATAAGTTTACCCTGCAGAGAAGGAGAGTAGATCTTCCCTTCTGTGACAGATTGCTGGTTCGAGAGGAACCATTCATCGTCTGTATGACTCGGCCGCAGGGATGGTAAACGCAAAAATGTAAAGCTCTTTCATTCGCGTTGAAGCTGATCCCTGTTCAGTACACACAACTTTGCAGTGCCAACCTTTCCCCGGGGCAACACGTATAAAATACAAATCACTCAAGTTTCACATGTTGAATCGAATCTATTTTACCGTACCTGCACCATTGCGATTGTGTTTCCTGAATGTTAAAGGAAGACTGCGCCTCGGGTACGGATTTTCGGACATTCGCATTCTTGGTTCCCGCTGGTCTGTGATCTTGACAAGTTTCAACTCACTTTGAAGCTTGGTAGATGTTTTAGATTGAACTTGTTTTGTGAAATTCGAAAATACCAATTTTTTCCAAAGGGGTTAACATGAAGGAAGGCGGCCATTTTGAATGTAAAATATTTGTGAAAATTTGCAATACAACGTGAAAACTGTTTATTGCCTCAGAGGTCGTGCTTTTCGTACGCATCTTGTAACGCCATCCGAGAACACGGATCCAGGAACACGTCCAGCGAGAACGTGGACTTGTCATCGAAACAATGACTGAATAGGCCATGGGAGAAAGTATGTACACGTACGTGACACACATGCTTGTGAATAAGTTGAAGGACTATCAATAAAGACAGACAAGAAAACTTTTCGTCGTGCAATTTATTCGCACCAATATTACTTTACTCTGATCCTGTGACCTTGCCGTAGGCGGCGCTTTTTATCTCACTGTGGGATGTAATGTATGGGAACTGCCAAAGTGAGATATATTGAGGCTATTAAACACAAGTGAATCTAAACCAGGCTCCGGACTCGCTAAATCTAGAGGCTATTGTTGTAGCCTTTTTACTCATTGTCACAACTGAGCCGAATGGAATAATGCATTACCTTAATGCGCGACAAGCCTTCAAGGCAAAAACTAGCATTAAAGCTCATTTACACAGGCTAACAGCGAAGAACAATAACCTCAAAGCTGTCTCGACGTAACTCGACGAGAACAATTTTAAAATTGTGATGTAAAATTGCTTTACATATAGCTGTCATTACTCCTTTGTGTGTGTGTCTCTATATTTCTGTCTCTGTCTGTCTTTATGTCTGCCCGTGGCAACTGCGGGAGTATGGACATTTCATCTATTTACAACCTCTGTCTTCCTGTCTGTCTGTCTCTCTCTCTCTCTCTCTCTCTCTCTCTCTCTCTCTCTCTCTCTCTCTCTCTCTCTCTCTCTCTCTCTCTCTTTTAAAGAAAAGTTAAGCGAGAGACAATGGATTCATAGTTGCATTTTGCAGGAAACTCGACAGATGACGATACCACCAAGTTGCCTAAGAGAATATTTAGGCCCACGCGACTGATGTTATCATGATGTTTCGGACGCTGTTTTGGTGCGGCAAGCTATAAAGGAGGTGTTCAAAATAATTTCGCAAAACTAGTAAAAAAAATCATCAAAAGTTACAGTTACTGGCCCTTTAAAGTGAGTATACCCTGATGACAAGAAACGTGGGTCTTAATTCATCTTTGTCGTCACTGTTATGGCCAAGTTCTAACTTTTGCAAAAGAAAAAAGTGTATTGGAAATTCCAAACGGAGCTTCCATCTCGATAAGAGTAAGATAACACAGTTAAAGGGACAAAGTCGCCCATTTTGTCATGAATTTTGTTTGATACGAGATACTACTTATATTGTTTGACATGATGAAAGATACTGAATGAATGGGTGATCATGCATATATTCGACCCCGGTTTTAGACACGATACATGAAACCATCGCGAAAATGAATTAATGGTCATGACCATTAATTCATTTTCGCCATGGTTTCATTTAATTTGTCTAAAACCGGGGTCGAATATGAAGCAGTCGAGAAGTCTGCGTTGGACTTGTGAGCCGGGGTGAAATTGAGCTCAGCTGAGGTTGAAAACGTGGCAAAACGTCACCTCTGGATTTTGAGATGACTGAAAACAAACGTGAAAAACAAATTAGACTTGCTTCACCTTGCTCTTTATAAAGACATTCGGAATCTTTGAATGTTAAACTAAAGGGGTAGCGAGAGTGTCCACGTTTGCTTTTTTTAATCACATGATCAAAGAATAACAAATGAGTGCAATATTTCACTGGTTTGTTTATTCTTGTTCGTTTTCTGATGGCTATCGCATCCCACCTTAGCATCAAAGCTAGATTGTTCACTGGCTTACCTTTATTGTAACCGAACAGTCAGGTACTACGGCATAAAGTTTGTTCCCGGAATGCCCTTTCACGCGAAGAACACAATATATGGTAAACTAGAAAACCTAAATTGACTGAAGGCATCATAAGACATGTTCGAGGTACCATCGAACGTTTTGTTTTCCGTGTCTTCATCTTTCTCGCTACTTTGCAAGTATTTGTATTATTTCAGTAAAGACCACTTCTGCACGTAAGACGATGGAGCCCGGTTTGGCAATATCTGTGTTACTACGCGTGTAATTGTTTGTTTGTGCTCTTTGCTCACTTCAACCGTGTGATTACTCACTTGTGTCTCTGTTCATGCGTTCACATGATTGCTCATTGTATTTCACTGACGGTGACCATTGGAATCGAGCGAGCTGTCGAGTAAGTAATCTCTTCATTGCCGCGGAATATGCTTCTAGCCACGCCCGCCCCATTATCGACTTACGGAAGAACACTCAACAAGCCCTGAGGATTTGAGTGATCGTGGGAGCAGGGAGTTGATCAAGGTTATACGTGCACCTGAATGATCTCGTAATGAATAGTCTGTTTTAGTAGTCAATGGATGTTCAGTTTCTTAAAACATTTTAAATGCAGTTCACCAATATTACAGTGACATTGGCTGTGAACGTTGTTCTTCACGAAATAAGTTAATTTTCAATTGTTCTCTCAATCAGAACGGTGATTGAATACACATTATCGACCGTGCGCATGCCGTACTAAAAGTAAGACCTCAACGTTTGCACAGGGTGAAATGGCAGATTTAACACTTGAAAATTTCCACGGGGTTTTGGGAGTAGCACAAGAAACAAACGAAACGAAAATAAAGGGAATCACATCAAAAGGTACAGACAATGGAGTTGAGATAATGTTGTTGTTGTAATTTAGTAGAAACTGATAGAAAAAATACGCTAACGATTCAGAGGTGGTCCTTGTGGTTATTCTGTCACTTAGACATATTCCTGTCCTGATTATCAAGAAATACATATATACACACACTTACGGAGAATGTTTAATAAAAATTTAATGAAAAAAAATCCTAATACGTAATATCTTACATCGATATAAAATGTTTACAGTCACTGTAAGAGGTAAAGACATTCAAAACTTGCGGCGTCAACTCAATATTCTACTACGTTGTTAAAATTCTTTTTGAGTAGGTTTGTTTTCACTGACACGTTAAATCTCGAGTGGACCCCGGGTGTGTCAATAGATGTGTGGCATCGTGCGTTACCCGTGACTGTTTCATACTTCAAAGGCGGACGATCAATAAGTTATTTTAAAATGTGAACCCTAACAAATCGTGATGATGTAATATTTATACTTTTGAAGACAACAGACAAAAAGATCAGACTACAAAATATTTCGAAACGGTCAGAAATTCTATATGTTCGATGTTAGATTTTAAAAATCTCATGGTAACGTTTATGGTTGTCCTTTACTTGTTTGTTCGTCTGATCTGAACCGAAACCCTAAATTAAAACCGTTCTTATGGTAAATCTTAACAGATTTGCTGACAAGAAATTGTTAGTTAGTTCTTTGGACTCGTGAAGACGACCATCTTCATGGTATCGTGTAATAAAACAAAGATAGTTGTTATAATTTCTATTGCTATGGTTAAAAATTGTAATGATTTTAAATCTTGAATGAGAAATTCAATTTTATCCTTGATGACAAAAATGCTATGGTCAAAAATTGTAATGATTTTAAATCTTGAATGAGAAATTCAATTTCATCCTTGATGACAGAAATGCCGCAGGACTTGTTATGATCTTACCTACATTTGTTATGAACTTTGTTCGCCCTATCGAACAAGAATAAGTGAGTCCTAAAAGTCCGAGGTCAGGCAGTCGACTATATTTTCAATATGGCGGATTTCAACAGGTAAAACACATAAATACTATAGCAAAAGTAAAGTTTCAGTTATAGTATACAGGAATTTAATGGCAGAAATGCGTAAAATGATGAAAGCGGTTAGCTAGTCTCATGAACAAACAGAACTTTTTTGCCGTGACGGAGTGTTAAAGCGGAGTGTTAAAGTGTTAAATGTATTTATACGAAAACTTTCTCAAACTCTTGCTGTTGTGATAAGTCGACTTTTTACCAACAATGCATTCTAATATCATGTAGTTTGCCCCCCCCCCCTTTCCCAACACAAGAAGAAAACAGTATATAGGTACCAAGATTTACAGCCGTATTAATAATTCTTTTACAGAGAAGTTAAGACGTTCATCGTAGTTTCCCGTGGTCGCATCATGAATCTGGTTTGAAACTAGAACGATGACACAGTTCAGGTGGTGTAATCTTGATGACGTCAAACGGTTACACTTGTGACTCGGTTACATCAGAGCGATGATGATGACTAACGCCGACGCGACTCCCATAACACCAATTGCGTGGATGGACAGAATAAAAGTGGCGACACTCGACCCCTGTGGACAAAATCATGTAAAGAGAGAAAAATATGAATTGATGAACTACTCATTGGTAAGGATCTTTTGAGGGTTTTGCATCGAGTTGGCTGAATGTCTTTACTTAATTCCAGCAAGTATGTATCTTACGTCACTATCGTATTACGTTTAAGCGAAAAGGTAGATCTATATAAATTCAAATGTACGACGTATAAACTATGTGATCCTCTAAACAGCCTCGCTAAAGGTGCAGACTGAACCGGAGAAAACATGAAGCAGCCAAAACCTTTAAAAGATTCATAACCTTTGTAAATTTCAGCTAAAATGCTGTTAAAATGATATATTTTCTTGATAAAATGTAGTTCATCAATTAACAGCACGCCCATTCTCCGACCACTTACCGGCGGTGTCGGTTCCTCGTCGCTGATCAGCTGACGAACTGATTCCCGTTTGTTCTGCTGCATTTCGTACTGCTCTATACGTTTTTTACGAGCAACTGCCGAGAACAAGAGAAGAAAAGTCCTGCATTTTAGAAAAATATGCCCCTGACAAGCGCTACCATGGCACGCCTGAAAGTCAGCGTGTTCCGATAAGACTGTTGAATACCGGACCAATATTCCGCTGTGGTAAAATAAAATTTTGTCTCAGAGATGTATTGGTATTTATTCGCCATTAAAGTCATCCTCCGACGAGAATTATTTCTAGCAGAAGAGAGTGTATGACATATTGTCAAAGTAAAAGTAACATGACTGCAATCTTTTGCTTGTTTGATATCTCATTTTGGCGCTATGGTTTAGCTGCCCAGTTACCCTTCTACCCGTGTCCAAGCATTTTCTTATTCAATAAATGTTTCTTCTTCCTTCTATGCTTCGGTCACTATGTAATATTTTAAAGTACGACTTTACCGTTTTTCGGTTGTTTATTTATGTGTTTTGTTTGGTGTCTCTCTCTCTGTGTGTGTGTAAACATCTTTCCATTGAAAAATGTTTCTTTGGCTCTAGATCTGTTATATGCTTTGTTTGTTTGTCTGCACGCAACGTTTACGTTTTCATTCTGCATGCCCAAAACCGACACACAAAGGCTCTCTCTCTCTCTCTCTCTCTCTCTCTCTCTCTCTCTCTCTCTCTCTCTCTCTCCTACCTCCGTTTTCAGCGACTCCTATGACGAGCTTCAGAAGGATGTAGGTAACTGCATTTAATAACACGTATCCAACCATGATCCAAAATGCATACTCTGGCAGGTCCATCAATGTCAGGTCGATTCCCAGAAATACGCAGGCAACTGACAAGGGCGAGAGCAAGGACGTGATTAACTATGATCTGATCAAATCATGGTGATTAACTTTTGAAAACATTCTCATAATTTTTGACATATGAGTGGAGATTATGATTTATTCGTCTCACTTATATACCTGGGGATACATGGTTTCAGTCTTGCCATTATAACGCATCGTGTACAGTTGTAAACGTTGACAAATATGCACGTCATTTGATTATTAAACATCGCATGTGTCAGTTAAAAAGTAAACACTTTGACTTGATTTGGGGAGTAGAACAAAAAACAGTCGACAAAAAAGGCACCGGATGTTTTAGAGAGGAATGAAGGAGACCATTGGATCAATTTATCAAGTTTCTATACAGGGCATGTGACCTGAACATAAGACATCAATGCGCCATGAGCGGCCAAGCCGCGAGAAGCGCACAACGGCGCCCATGTTACACACAACCGGTGTTGCTCTTGTACTGTAGGTATGGTGCCAATACAATTGATGGCCTTGCTATCTAACTGTCGACACACTTTGTGGATAATGGAAAATCAAATTCGGGGTCTGCCTGCGAGATTATAATTTATCTTAATAAAACCAGAATGAAGTAACTTAAAAACCGACCCGACCCGAGGCATTCTTCATGAACTCGATGCTACAGACCCTGGGCGGGCCACTCCTACATATTCGATTCATGGATCTAGAACTTCGGCCGTAGATGAAAAACAGTCGACCCTTTTACCAAGTTCAATTGGGCAACGAATGATCTATGTTGCTGAGAGGCGGTTTATACCAAAATAAACTGTTCAGCCTATATATCTCAGAAAACGCGATTTTTGTTGTAGATGTAGGCCTATGTGATTTTGAACATAAAAGTTCAAATAAATCTGAAAACACGAACAGGATGAGTATTTTATCACTTTCAACCCGTCAATCGAGAAACTTACCTGCTAAGATATACGCTGAAGTTCCAATAGCCCAGTGAGCCCAATTGAAGTATGGACGACTGTGAGAAATAATCAGAATACATACAGCACAGGTAAGCTCATATAGGCTGTACAACAGCCCTTACTCAGAAACAAAATTCATTTCCGATTACAGTATGGCTTTTACACTGAGGAAAAAAAACCGTTATGAACAATGATTCGTCAACTCGATACACAAGAGGCCAGTTGTGTTTGAAAGAACCGAAAAAGGCGAGACCGAACATTTTACACTCCCTACACAAACTCACCTAATCTTTTAAAAAAAAAGTATCAAGCATGTAATAAGTAAATGCAGAGAACGAACATTACTCATATATTTGCTCGCCAAGTAAAATTAACTTACACCCAATCATGGCCACTATTTCTGGCAATAAAGTCTATGTTTTGAAATTATGACATTAAATTCGGTACTTATCTGAGTTTTAAAAGACAATAATGAATGGACCAGGACAATTGGATGTTAACGATGTCGGGGCAGATATTTATCATAGCAACCCAGACAGACAGACAGACATGCAGACAGGCATGCACTCAATAAGAATTTTCTCAGTATATCTACAAATTATGGATTGATCTTGCATTACTTACAAACATATCGGAATCGATCAGTTAATTTACTTACTGACCAGTTTTACAAGACCGACAAAAATACTTGTTGTACTTGGGCCTCAGCCCAAGTACATTTGTTTTCATTCCGTGGGAAAAACTCTGTAAGGTATAACCATTTCTGGCTGAGACCAGGGAGGGCAAAATGTCTTGGCTTCATCTTTCTTGGCATAATAAATGGCGTAATGATGCTAACTTAAAAAAGTGCTGCTCTCAGCCAGTCATGAATAAGTGAGATGTGAATATAAATGCTTCTCTATCTGAGTTTTTGCCACAAAATCTTCTGAATATAATCAAAATGTGCATCGAAATGCAACAATTAATGCACCCTCCGTTTCCTAAGCGAGGGCACGACCCTTGCTACACCCACTGGACGAGCCAAAGTGGGAGGGGTAATTTCAGTTTGGTCGAACAGGAGGGCTCGAGACCAGAATTTAACATTTAAACTTGAAA
>LD347277.1:128086-152809 GCA_001465055.1 Ptychodera flava
GTTCCCCCCCCCCCCCCCCCTACAACGAGTGAACTTGATGAACACATGCTACGTACCTGGGTCATTAATCGATAATGAACAAAACCGCCGACGAAGACAAATATTACCACAAAGCCAGCCACGAAACAAAGAACATTTATGATCATGAAGAAACGATGCATCTGTGAGAAAGCAAAATATAAATAAATAAATAAATAAATAAATAAATAAATAAATAAATAAATAAATAGGTCTTTCATACTCTGTAGCCAACTTTTAAGTTCAATGTTTATTTTCACTTCGTTTCAACATGAGACATACATCTCAATTTCTAATATTGCAAGTACATTTTACTGTAGAAATGTTACACTGATTATCGCAAGTGTGATCATTGTATCAAGAAAACTATACAAAACAGTCTACAACCAACAGCAGTAACAATTTCCATTCTATGTATGAAACATGGCCAATTAGTACTAATTTGCATGCATAAAATTATCTACGCATTCTGCCAATCCACGCAAAAGTATTTGCAAAGTCTCCTTTGTCGTTTTGTTTGCTTTGTTTTTCTTTTTTTGTTAAAACTTACGGCAAACCACACTTTTTCTCCACAGAGTTTAGAATTCGGCCACATTATTTTGAAGTACTTCGCTAGGATAATGGCGATGCTGGCACAACCTATCCATCCGAATATCATCAGACTTGCTGCAAAGGAGAAATAAAAGTTATCATAATGATGATACGCAGGATTTGGTGAAACGATTTTTCTTTGGTACACAAATATCACGACGATAAGAAATTATGGGAACTTGACAGAAGCTTTGTGTCAGTGTGAAAAAATTTTCGGAGATTCGATTGAGTAAGGTGAAATGTGTTTTGATTTCAGTTGATAAAGCACACGGAAAATCACGATGGTTGGATTAATGCTCTTTCTTATATAGAGAGGGGAATTTTGTTTTAATCATACGAAATTGCCCGTAATGGGTCACATTTTTGGGCTTGGTACCCTTATAGTTCTATATTACTCGTGAACCCTTTGATCCAGTTGAGCAAAGAGTTCTCTCTATAAACAAAATTATTTCACTTGTAGGAAATGCATGGTGTTACTATGTATGAGCAGTTTAGAATAGAACTCGTTAAAGAACCATTTAATCTGTATCCAACAAATTATGATAAGTGTGTGGCATTTAGCATATAAAAAAACTACATTCAGTATAAATTATCACTTTCTGTGTATAGATCTTTAAGTTAATAAAAAGTTTATCTCTTTTTAGATCAGATTAATTTGATGTAGAAATGTACTGTTTTGTCTCTCGGTGGAAACTGAGCACGTAACACTTTGCGTAGCTGAAATAAAGCAAGAAATATCCATTGCCAAATGTTTTATATTTCAATTCAGGTAGTTCGATCCTCGACTCTGAAAGACTTAAACTTCTGCTCAAAAATCATGGTAAGGAACCATTCACTTTCGAAATCAAAAATGAAATTCAGGGGTCACCATATGAAAATTGGTACTGGAGGAACAAATTGCCAAATATTTAGCGACACTTGACATTCAAAATGGTCGCCATCCCTGTGCTAAAACTACGTGAGTGAAAACTCTCTTTACTCCGTGAGCATAAAAATGAACCACAACAAGCGGCAGACCAAAAGAGTATTGTAAAAGTGAGGCACATTCTCGCTTAGGGCAGTTTGCGCCTCAAAAGTGAAGACTTAAACTTTTGCTTAAACTTTCCTTAATGAAACTTTTGACCATTCTCTTACCAAATAAAAAAAATCAGGGGTCACCATCGTGTAAAGATTGGAATTAGAGAAAAAAGTACCTAACATTTACCGATATTTGAAATTAAAAGTGACCGTCATCCCTGTTACATGTATTAACTCTATGGGGTAAAATAAAAAAAGTCGATTTTTTCAAAAACTAAGATGGTGAAAATTTAGTCTTACTGCAAGAGCTTTAAAATGAGACCCCCGTAAGTGATAGATCATAAAATATTTAAAAAATCGAGTCCATTATCTATCTCAGGGGCGCATTTTACTGACCTTAAGGTAGTTCGCGCCTCGAAAGTGAAAGACTTGAACTTTTGCTCAAACTTTCCTTGAGGAATCGAGGAATCTTTCCACCATTCTCTTTCAAAATCAGAATAAAAATCGGGGGTCACCCTGCAAATTTGGATATTAGGGAAACAAATAACCCAATATTTACCGATATTTAAAATTCAAAATGACCGCCATCACTGTGTTGACTCTATGGAGAAAAAATATTGTTTTCGAATTTCGAAAAACTAAGCGGATGAAAAGTTTTCTAACACCAAGCGCTTTAAAATGAACCCCTACAAGTGGTATATCAGAAAAGAATTGTAAAAGTTTCAGAGTCCAAATTGTGTCCCCGAGCTCATCTTTGTCAGTCTGAGTAAGAATGGGTCCTTGCCACACATTAAACAGCATTAGTTGCTTTTAACGCTTTTGCCAAGTTGTGTAACATTATAAAGACAATATATTTGCTTATTTGCTCAGTCAACTTCTTTATCGTAAGGCAGTCTAAATCTTAATCGATACTCACCGTGGCATTTCAGCAAAATTGGTCGCTTAGCAACACCAGTCACGATAGAAGCGACGTTGAAGTCAATCTTGTCAGGTGAGATGTACGGCAAATTCATGTGTTTAGTTACACGAACCACATCTTTAAAAAAATGTTACACATTTGTCATTTGTCTACCTATAGTTCATTCATTCATTCATTCATTCATTTATCCAGCTATCTATCTGAATATCTGCAATTTGGATACAAAGATATCCTTGTTTGATATTGACAACAAGCTTTTGATCGGCATCAGAAAAAGGCATCTTCGCAAAGAGTGTGAGGCCACGAATACGTATGGAAATTACAACAATAGCGCTCGTGTGACTTTGAAGCAAGGAAGTGTTTACATGGGTCGGTCATCACTATCACAAAACGCCTTTAGGCTGAATCCCGCTGTCGTAGCATGACAGCTTGAGAGAGATGGTCAAAAACGAGGGTTTCAAGAAATCATGACCTGCTGCTTTGCAAAAGATTAATCAAGCGATTAAAAAGGAAAAAACGAATGGTCTTTTTCTGCCTGTACATGTAATGCATTCATCTAAATAAGATTCGAATCTCCGACGGGGAAAAGAACATTTTCAGTAGGTTTCTCCCCAAGAATTAAGGTCTATCTCGAAACTGCTACCGAAAAGTTGTAGTCAGCAACTCATAGTAAGAATGGTTGTGATAGGCCTACTCCAAAATGCATGTGTCTGCACGTTATTTCCTTTATATGTACAGACTCTAAACTCTAGGCGAGGTTAGAGAAGTATGGAGACAAAGTAAATACTACGAAGAGACTTACCGCCCATTTTTATAGCGCCGGTCAGGGGAATAAGTAGATAATAATCTTCGTCAAGATCAAACTCTTTCTGATCAGCGCCCTCTTCTCCTATTAAGATGGTTTTGGGCAGAGTAAAGCGGCATTGGACCACGGAGTTGTAGAAGGAAGTCACCTCGTCTGTTACGTCTGGTCCCTACGGGATAAAGATACATTCAGTGTTATTACTGTGTCCCGTTTCCTCTCTAACCATGCAAACGCGACAAAATTGTTGCACACTAATATGCGGTGCTAGTAAAACAAATTACCTGACATATACCGATCTTTGAAATTCAAAATGGCCGCCATCCCTGTGTTGACTCAATGAGGAAAATGCAATTTTCGAAAAACTAACAAGGTGGAAATTTTTTCTCACCCAAGAGCTTTAAAGGTATACAGTCACCTGTAATCTAAATATGCCCATTTGTGGTCAAAGGGGCGTTCCTTGGTATCCAAAATGCCCATGTGAGTCCGCTTAAAATCTGTGATTGGTTAGATTTTCTCTTTCCATGGTAACTGTGGCAAAATTGGAACAGGTGACAGTATACTTTTAAAGTGAGATGCCACAAGCGGTAGTTTGGAAAAGATTTTTTCAAAAAAGGATCCGAGTATCTATCTACATTTTGGAGGGAGTGGATTCAGTATTGCATGGGATCCAGTCGCCAGTTGAGTGAACTTTACATATCATGAATAACAGTTTCACAGAGAAAACATGTCGACCAGTCCCCAAATTACAACCAACGTGCCGAATGCAAAGATTTGTGTACTCACTGTCGGTGCCGCAACAGGATTGTTGTGTTTGCCTTCATTGTATGAATGGGCAACGTAAAGATCACCTCCAACGTACGAACATGACCACACGTCATCGTCTCCCTAAAGACAGGGAAGTGAACAAAAAATACAAAATATGGGTCATAATGTTGAAATTAGGCCAGAGTAAGTAAATTCTTTGTTTCGCGTCCACTCAAACTTGTTAAAGTTATGCGGGGTAAGGGTTTAAAACACATGACGAAATTTACAAAAAATCGATTCGCCATCATTACTACTTATCTCTGCTTATCCTACTTAGCCTGCTTATCTCTTTAACGGTGCACTGTTGGAGGATAAAATTTTGCTCGACCACAGGCTTAATGGTTGCAATTGAAATGTGACTGCTATAAGGAAGCATTTCATCACTGCGTTGTTTAGCGGCAGAAGATCATCAAGAATGGACAATTCTGCCAGAAAAAGTTTGTGTTTTGTTCGTTTTTTTCCCCTGTGAAACTCCGAAAACCTATGCGCGCGGACGCGAAACAATCCGTGGCAAAACGCGTCCAACAGTTATTCCTTTTTTATACAAAGAAACGAAAACAAGGAAACGGCTATCATATACTGTTTTTCCAATTTTATTGAAAAAGGGAAAAATACGTGTAAGTTCCTTTTTCATGTTTTTGCTTTTTTCTCCTGTATAGCCATTAACGAAACAGGGAGCCCTACTTTCTCCAGCGTGGTCTAAGTGCGTCCTTTCATTTTACGAATTTTACAACAAAACGTACAATTGACAGTTGCAGAGGTATTTTAGCTTCTTTTTGTTTCCGTTCTACTGTTTTGGCTACATTCGTGTTAAATGCTGATACCAACAATTGTCACACTTGACAGTGCAAACAATGAAATGTAGCTACTTTAAGTATCAGACAGTAAAATGATTTATGTTTGTGTTGACACCTTCCCGTTTATGTCGACTGCGATCTCCTTACATGTAATCCGACTCATACTAAGTTACATGTTGCCAGATGGAAGAACTCGCGCCAGGTTTCCCGCCAAAAGCGATGTAGACAATCATAGGAAGTGGTGATTTTAAACGACACCGAACTTAGATTTGGTTTCGGATTCTGTTATGGGTTCGAGGGACTGAACGTAACTTTACGATTCCATGTATTTTTGCTACTTTTTCGAGTCATTTAATCCCCTAATTTTCATCAAATTATGACTTAACTGCACAGCTAGCTGCATATAAAGTATGTATTATACAAGACAATGTTGCCTGTATATATTCCTATTAAAATGAAATTTTTCAGACAAATTAGAAAATAGTGCATTTTCCTATTATTTCCTTAAGAGGGCGCTTTGTGTAATGGGTTTGACATAACCGAATCAGAGCGTCTAAGAAAGGTTGCCATGGCAATTTAACATTATTACAAAAGATATGCACCGAAACTTTAAATAATTATGCACAAACCTACCCACTATTAACCATAACAAACTCGTCAACGTTATATAACGAACCCTTGAGTTGATAAGTACCCCCCATGACAACGCCCGTTATGAGATTGTTAGCTCAAAAAGAAAACACATGCTTTTATGTCAAAATTATGAAGAAATTGTTCGTGATAAAAATTAGCGTGAAATCAAAACATAATAAATCACTCTTCTTACTTAAAAGTATATATCTCGCTATCAGATAAAAAATCAACAAACATTACCGAAATGTTTAAATACTTTCACTGTCTCGAACCCTAGGCCGTATCCGAAACTGTATCTGGACCCATATCCGAAACTGAGCCCAACTTTAATGCCGTAATTTTTACTTGGTAAAATGAATGACATAGATCCAGAGCTTGTACGAGAACTTGTACAGGTAAAAAACCTGTCTCATCAGCAGATAAGTACCTTTTTAAATAACAAATTTCCAAATACAAGAGGATTTTCAAAGCGTTCTGTAAGAAGATTCTGTGAAGTACACAATATTCACAAACTGAATGATAATGACGTGGATGGAATTGTTGAAGCTGCCGTAAGAGAGGTTGGTCCTGCCTATGGAAGGAAAATGATGTGTGGATATTTAAGAAGCCGAGGGCAAAGTCTCAGTAGGAATCGTATAATGCAGTCTTTAAAGCGCGTCGACCCCTACAACCATGAAAGACGACGTCAAGATACTATAAGGACTGTTAATCCGGTTGAATACTTTGCTCCCTACTTCGGCCATAAATTGCATATCGATCAAAATGAGAAGTTGGTGATGTACGGAGTCACAGTCGTTTTGTTCTCGGATGGTTGCAGTAGAAAGATTGTCGGATATAAAATCATGCCGATAAAGAATAATCTTGTGATATACGAAGAATTCAAAAAAGTTATTCTACAGTACGGAATTTGGGATATGTTGAGGGTTGACCATGGACGGGAGTTTTACTTGACTCTTTTCGTTCAGCAATATCTTTGCCACTACCGAGGATATCAAGATTGTCCACCATTTGTCCAGACGCCATCGACACAAAATTTACCAGCGGAGCGAAAATGGCCAGAGGTCAACCAACGCGTGATATATCCACTGAAGGCAGCGCTTAATTATTTAAGCCAGCAACTGCTCTTCAATACAATGATCCCTGTACACAAATATTGTGTCTCTTTTATATCCTTGTCGGTGGCACACGTTGGTATCAGTAGATTCATTGATGCTTGGAATGCTCATCCTATTGAAGGTAAGTAGCTTTGTCCTTTTTTTCTAGAAACCAAGAACACGTACATTTATGACGATAAAATAAACCTGTAGCCTTACCTGGCCTTCCTTTCCCACCCATCCATGCACCGGACATAATTTTTTTTGTACTTTAAAATACCTAACAATAATTTTTTTCTTCACAGATATCACTACCAGGGTACCGAATGACGTTGCTGAATCGACTAAACGATTAGGTGCCATTTCAGCCGTCAGTGTACCTGACACAGAAACAGCAGTTACTTTGTATGAAGAAGCTGGTGGTCATCTTCGGCGATCTTGTCAGTTTGGAGTGGATCCACTACACGGGTATGGTAATCTCCAAGAAGAAAGACGACAAAGATTTCAACGAGTGTGCCAAAGCTTTGAGGAAATTTTCAATGCTCTGATTAATGGGAACATTCATCCCCTTGGAACAGCTATACAATCCTACATCAATATTACAGAATATCTGGCGACCTAAATTACAGTTGATTTCGTTGGAATCGTTAACAGGTACTGGAAAAGCTGAAGAGGTCGATTCACCTATAGACGTTTTTTTATATACATGACAATTCACAGGATTTAACTTCTACGCTAGTGTGTCCAAATGTTTTCAAATAAATACAAATCCAGAGATTGAAAATAAACTAAAGCAATGATCTGGTATCAACAATCATTTTACTGATTGCACATCTATTCATTGATAATATAATGATTGTCAGTCAATAAAAGTGACATGTTTTAAATGCTCTGAGAACGAATATTTTCCTAGTTTTTCATCTGAGCAGTGGTCGTAACTTTTAAACAAAGGAGGCGACAGACACAATTTGCCAGATCACCCCTCCTCAATTTATGTGATTGTTTGTTACATGAATTGATCCATTGAAACCATAAGGGAAACAATGAAAGACTTAGTAAAATTCTTCCTTGTTTAAAGTAAAATTTTTATTTCATACGAATCCAGAAAAGCAAATAGTCAATTTAATAGAACAGTAATGGAACAAAACAATCGTATCTGGAAAGTCCACGACATAGGGGTTATAATTTCGTAATTTCGTAATTTCGTACTCAGTGTTCATCTTTCCTTGATTATGCCTTTCATATATTTCCTACATGCACGATGAATGTAATAAAGTAAGTGCTACATATTATGTCTATCTAATTTTATTTCTCATTGACCAAAGTCTAGTAAAGACCAGACGTATGGAACATCCAGGACCTAGTTGACATTATCTTGTCCCCTGACCTGTTTAGCTTGCTGAGGTCATCAATAATTTTTCAAGGAGCGGCCGTAAGCGTGGAAAACGGGTCAGAGAATGAGAGAATGGCCGGGTGAATTATGCGTTCCGGCTGGAAAAAAATGATGATGGGTGTTTGGTCTTGAAGAAAAAAGTACAAAAAGTGACCATAGATAAATAAATAAATCAGTAAATAAATAAATAAATAAACAAACAAACAATGCTTGCTTACACATTGTGTCTACAACTGAGCGAGCGCTGAAGTCTATACTCACGCGGCCAAGACTGGGCCAGTGTAATGTTTTGCCAAATACATAATAAAAGTTGTACGCGTATATTTTTATTCTGTATTTTGCGAAGCATTACACCGGTCCAGTTTGGCTTGAGTACAAGACGTCACCGCTCGATCAGTTGCAATCTGATTAAAATCAAATGTAGAGTACGGCGACGTCTTTACTTACGTGGTATTCTCTTGCTGTCGCCCCTCACTACATCTGATTTTAATCAGACTGACTCGGTTGTAGACACACAGTGTAAGCGAGCATTAGTCTTGTTATTTATTTATTTATTTATTTATTTATTTATTTATTTATTTATTTATTTATTTATTTATTTACTTATGGTCACTTTTTGTACTTTTTCTTTCAAGACCAAACACCCGTCATCACTTTTTCTGACAACCAGAACGCCCAATTCGCCTGTGCAGTGGATTTACCCACATGTGCGGCCAAACATATCCATGACAACAACGGTCAGGGTCACTTGAAACTTAAGTTGCCCACGCGGCAATAATTGAAAAATACAAGATTCTTTGAGTAATAGAATTAATCACCATCAAAATTTACCAAAAGAAAAGGGTTTGTGTGCCTATGATATAAAAACAAGCATAGGATCTCTGAACTTACACAGGCTCATATAAACAATGGAAGACCAAAGCGTTTCTATTGACAATGATTACATGACATATGAGTATTAATAACTCGTTTAGAGTAAAAGAAGCAAGACTACTTAGTTTTAAAATGGACAAACAATATGCATTTTTCAAGTTACAACTATGAAAGAACAAACTCAGGAATGTGCACAACAACTACAATAAAAGTTAGCGAAATTTAAACTTGTAAAGTGTAACTTTGGAATTAATTGTGTTTTGACATGAATGATGCAAGATAGGTTGTTTTGTTGGACTGTTATGCATTGGAAATTGTGTAGGAGCAATGACATGATCAAGTCAGATTATGTTAATTTGGTATGATTGACAGTTGTTCTGTCTGACAAAGCCACTTTCACTGTCGTTTCTATGCTCCCTGGAGGTGAATGCCGCAAGATATATTTGGTTATTAATTATGGTCAGCCCTTCAGAAATCTGTGAAGACAAAGGGATATTAGCATATTAAAACAAATACAAATATTCAAATGAACTAATGATGATATGTGTGAAACTCGTCAAACTTCCAAAAATGTATTCAAAAAATATTACAAAATATATGTTTGATGTACACATAGCATGCTCATGAAGCAAATGTATATATATGAGGAAATATGAATAAATCTAAGTATAATCACTGTACTCCAAGAAGTCCAATCAATGCATTTTGATACACTGTCTTACTAAAGTTTTATTAAATATGCAAATGATCTATTAATCAAAGCGTCATAGATATGAAACTTTTACTGCAACTAACACTAGATATGATCAGCAAATGGTAAAGGACCAAATAAATTGGTGCACAGACATTAATTTAACATATACATTAGTTTGAATCACTGTTCATGAACCGTCTGTTATGAACGCTACAAATGAAAATGAAAGCCAAGGAAACGGAGACTGAAGGGCTGTACACGTAAATTCCGAATCGGTTGAAGTATAGAACTGGTGAAGTCATATCGTGCTGTCGACATTGTCAGGCCCGACACCGTTACGCTAAAATTACCGGGAGAACACTCACTAGGCGAGTATTATTGCAATATTGTATCACACTGTTGCACCAAACTCGATCCAATCAAATGCTGTAATCTGCATGCCGAAGCTGAACTGAACGGAATTTTGCAAGTATAATGGAAATATAGCAAACAATATTTACTCTTTTGCGACATTTTAAAATCCCCTCCGTCTGGCGTACAGTAGCGATCAAATTCCCAGCTGCCGGGATACGATGTTCGATCAATTTCCCCGCACTTCCCTCCCCGTGGAAAACATTGATAAATAATATTGCTGTTTATTTTATTTTACGCAAGGGGTTAATAGTTTGCCTGTAGGCCTGTTTCATCGGAAAAAGCGATACAGAGTAACAGAGTTTCTCTCGGCCTTTACATTTCACAAAAAAAATATCAGTATCGATGCTTATGCTGCTTAGGGGACTTTCAAGGTGCGATATTTGCACTTTTGTCGCCGTTTTGATTTCGACTACACAAATATTAAACATTTCATTATGAATTTGTTTTGACGTACGCGGTTGTTGCCACATGTAGCTGGTTTACCAATGCGGACGACAGACTGCCAAAGTATCTTGCTTCAATTTCACGATCACTTCACCTTCAATGCTTCCATCTTACGTTTATTCCTTCGATTCACTCTGTTATAAGACCGTAGAAATTTTGCAGCTCAAGTTCTACGTGTCTGATATAAAACATGGCGGGGAAAAAGAAATAAAATTACAAAGATTGAGCTCGAGCAGGTGAATGCGAACCGGTACATGCCACGGCCCATCGTGAAGGGACTGTGTTTATGTCGACAAATAACAAAATATCATCATTGAAAGTGGTATGTTGGGGGGGGGAGAGAGGGAGAGAGAGAGAGAGAGAGAGAGAGAGAGAGACTGATAACTCCTCGACGCGGGGGTACGTGTTTTTCTCACGTTGATTTACAAACTGTAAAGATGGGACAAAAAGCAGATCGACTTTTTCCACTGAACACTGAAACGTAAACATTCAAGCGAAATAACACAAACTTGCTCTCATTTTTGGAGCCTTGGGCAATCTATAAAGCACTATAAGGCTAAATCTGTATTGAGAAAGGGGTACTGTCTGTAAAGAGATACTTTCGGTAGAGCAAGACGTCAAATCGGAAAGGGCAACGCGTAGAAGAAACTATCTATGCTTACTTTATTTTCAGTCTTGTGATCTTACATGACACCTCATACTCTGAAAATTCCATAAAATAACTTACCTGCTGTATGTCCACAATATATCACTGTATGGCCCTAAAATAAAGCTGCGTTAAATGCTTTATACTGTAACAGTCATACCGATCACCATTACTTTTAGAACGTAACCATGTTGTCAGCCTTGGATCAACGGTCCTCACATCAGACTGTATCCGCTTGCGCACTTGATGTTGCACTGGCTTCAGTTTTGCACTAAAGGGCGGGGTTTTTAATACTCAATAAACTTTTGTCTCCACAGGACCTTGCCACTACTTCCCTTATTTTGATGAGGTTTTTTTTTCTAAAAAGATTTATCAGCCTGTGACACAGTACTGGAGATTTCCCATAAGCCATCATGATTTGTACACTCGGAGACATAAACTCAGAGACTGCTTTTTAAAACTCTGAAAACGTACTTTTATCGGCACCATTCTTCTCAATGTTTTAAAAAAGTATGCTTGATTGAAAGAGAAGATAGCATTTGTGTAAAATTTTCCACTAATTGTGTCTTCAGCCATACAGAATAGCGATGAAAAGAAGGGAGACTGGTTGTTGCACCTGTTTCATGGAAGAAAAGGATATCGATTTTTTCCAAACAGAAAGACAAAAGAAATTTATACGCTGACTTTTCACAGAGAATGACCCCTTCAGTTTTGTCATTACTTGCTTCAGTGAAAGTCTATTATTTGCAGTACCAGCAGAATGTGACATGTATGGTTATTGTTATGGTTTCTTTGAAATTTACACTGAAATATCTTATCGTACTTGTAATAGCATTATCTAGAGATTTTATATTACTACTTTCAGGCGGAACGTAAAAAGTTATAAACATTCTAATGTCGTCTGTACAAATAAAACTGAATTGTGGGTAATTTATTGTACCACGCTACCTTAAGGTAGTACAAGTAGACTACCCAGAGGCTACGCAAAATTAGCCATGGAATAAGATTGCATGTAGAAATGTTAGAAAACGTACAAGGAATATTGTCAATTTTCTGAAATTTCCACGTGGTTCATTGAAAGATGCTTTATTGAAAAAAATTCAAAGCGTGTGATTATGGCGCGTAATCAAGGCCAATATTCAAACTCCCAATTTTCACCTAACGAACTCAACATTCAACATTCAAACTCCCAATTTTCAACTATCGAACTCAACATTAACATTCAAACTCCCAATTTTCAACTATCGAACTCAAAACATTCAACTATAGAACTCAACATGTGGGATTCCTATTCCCCATTTCAACTTTCGAACTCCACATTTTCAAATTTCGAACTCAACATTTGGGATTCGTATTCTCCCTAGGCATCCCTAACTTGCTTCATTGTAGTTACCCACGTTTTTCCTTCTGGGCTACACTACGTCAGAACGCGTCATAGATACGTCACATGACGTTTCGGAGTGTTAGAGTTATTCCTATGTGATGTTCTAGAGGGTCCTAAAATATGAACCGGAAACACTTGTGATGCTATAACTTCAAGATTTACCGCCGACCTCCGCCATCACTTAATTCGGTCGCTACCATGTCGTCTAATGACAAGAGCATTTATACCAATTTGTGATTTACATGCACCGCTTAAGACAGTTACCCTGAGAGGTGAACACACCCCATGGATAACTAACGAATATATTGCTCTTGCACATGAACGTGACAAGCTGAAACATCGAGCTGAAAAGCATAAAGATGCAGATACTTGGGCTAAATTCAAGAAGGTTCGAAATCATGTGAATAACCTTAGAGTGAAACTCAAACAAGAATACTTTACGTCACGAATTGAACAATGTAATAATGACTCTAAACGACTGTGGCAAACTCTGAAAAAGTTGATTCCAACTAGATCTAATGATGATATCTTGGAGTTGAAGGTGAACGATCAGAATATTTCAGATAGGAAGTCAATGGCTAATGCTTTCAATATATTTTTTACAACAATAGGGTCTAAATTAGCTACGAAATTTCGCAATCCTATGGCAGAATGTACAATTAATTGTAATAGTCGCTTTGAATTTCAACCGATAAGTTCTGATTTCGTTGAAAACCAACTATCAAAGTTACATATTGCTAAGGCCACTGGTATTGATACTATCAGTGCCAGGTTACTTAAGTTTGCTGCTCCTCTTATTTCATCATCTTTGGCTTACATTTTTAATCTTTCTTTAGTGACGGGTAGGGTGCCAACAGAATGGAAAAAAGCTAGGGTTGTACCATTGTTTAAAGAGGGAGATAAAGCTGAGGTGGGTAATTATCGTCCTATATCAGTTCTGCCAGTTGTTTCGAAAGTTTTGGAGAGAGCAGTTCATGATCAATTGTATAGTTATCTTAATATGAATAATATTCTGAACAAATGTCAATCAGGTTTTAGACCAGGCTATTCAACAGCTACTACCCTCACTCACGTTACTGACAAGCTCCTTTGTAACATGGACAAGGGAAATTTAACAGGAGTAATCTTTCTGGACTTAAAGAAAGCATTTGATACGGTTGATCATGAACTGCTCCTCCTCAAACTGCACAAGTATGGCATCCAGGATTCCGCTCTTGAATGGTTTCATGCTTACCTATCAAACCGCTCACAAGTTGTTCAACTTAATTCAACTGTTTCCGATAGCATGGATATTTCTTATGGGGTCCCGCAGGGATCCATCCTAGGTCCCCTACTTTTTACTATATTTATTAATGACCTTTCTTCTTGTGTCAGCCAGTGTCAAATCATTATGTATGCTGACGACACGGCTATTTTTTATTCAAGCAAGTCAATCTCTGAAATTCAGCAAGTTCTTTCCAATGAAATAATGCAAGTAAAGACCTGGCTCGATAATAATAAGTTAACTTTGAATACCAAGAAAACCAAATCAATGGTTTTCGGTACGGTCAGAAAGTTAAATTCATCATCACCACTTAACATTCAAGTTGCAGGAGATTTTCTTGAACAGGTTACGGATTTCAAATATTTAGGGATTTGGCTGGACTCTAAACTGGATTTTTCCATGCATGTTACAAAAATTGCAGCAAAAATTACGTCAAAGCTGGGTTTTCTATCTAGAATCAGACATTTCTTGCCTGTACATCAACGTAAAGTTTTGTTTAACAGTCTTGTTCTCCCACATTTTGACTATGCAGCAAGTATTTGGAGTAATACACATCAGAAGTATTTGAACATACTTGAACTCCTCCACAAAAGAGCCGGTCGACTAATACTGGAGGTTCCACGGGATACTAAAACAGAATCAGTGTATGAACGCCTAGGTTGGATTAGTCCATCTATTAGATGGAAGCGCCAACTAGCGTATCTAACCTATAAAGTCATTAATAATAGTGCGCCAAGTTATTTGACAGAAATGTTCAATCTTTCAAATTCCATACATAGTCACAATACGAGACATGCTAGTAACGGCAATATTTACATTCATAAAGTGAAAACTGAATATGGTAAGCGAGCATTTTCATATTATGGTGCTTGCATATGGAATAGTCTGCCTACTCAAGTTAGATCGGCTCCTAGTTTGGCGACCTTTAAATATAAGCTTAAGGTTGTACACTTTTAACTTTGTGTGAGTGTGAGTGAGTGAGTGAGTGAGTGTTTGAGTGAGTGATTTTGTGTGTGTGTTTGTTTTTTGGTGCTTTTATGTAAGTTATTTGTTCTTGTTTTTATTGTGTTGTCTTTTCATTTTTATCTGTTGGTGTAAATTTTCTCTTAATTGTTGTGGTTTTTGATTTGTACATCTTGCATGACAGGAGATATTGGAAGAACAGTGTTGGACACTGAAATATCGGCCTGTATATGAATGACAAATAAATAAATAAATAAAAAAGCATGCGTGCGTGGCTCGCCATGGCTTATTTTAAAACACTAACAGCCAAAACACAACTCAGACACTAAACACACCAAAGCACATACAAGACGAGATGGCTGATGTGTGAAGCCACTTTCCCTTTATTACACCGTGACCACGATGTTCAACATCATGTATTTCACGTTGAGCGGCTTGTACTAGCTGGACAATACGCTCACTACACATTCAAATGCCACTTAACTGTGACAAAAGTCTAACAAGACTCTCACACCTACGTGACACATCTTCCCGTCTGTCGGGCTGGTGTCAAGTAGCAGCCTAGACAAACTACCACTGACGTGGTCACGAACGAACTCGGTGTCGTCCATGCACAGGGTACACGGGCTTGTTGTTTATTTGTCTGTTTGTTTGTGTGTATGTTTGTGTTTGTTTATTTATTTTTAATAAAATAACAGCGAAAAGCTGTTTTGTTAATATTTGTCAATAAAGAGCAGTTTATTTGTTTATTTATTTATTTATTTATTTGTTTGTTTGTTGATACGTATTTCCGATGGTTAGGGTTAGGGTTAGGCTTAAGTTAGGGTTAGGGTTAGGGTTAGGCTTAAGTTAGGGTTAGGGTTAGGCTTATTCACCCTAACCCTAACCCTAACTTAAGCCTAACCCTAACCCTAACCCTAACCATCGGAAATACGTATCAACAAACAAACAAACAAATAAATAAATAAACAAACAAATAAACAAATAAACTGCTCTTTATTGACAAATATTAACAAAACAGCTTTTCGCTGTTATTTTATTAAAAATAATAAACAAACACAAACATACACACAAACAAACAGACACAGATAAACAACAAGCCCGTGTACCCTATGGTCCATGTTCAAAACTGCAAGGTCACCATGTGTTTGGGACTCCCTAACAAAGTGATAAGTAGTTTCATGTAAAATGACACCGACGATTTTTTCAAGTCATATTTGACTATATGTATGCTCATTTTGGCTTGTGTTCGCTGGCTAGTGGTCTAGGGGGACCTATGACTTCGATAGTTGAAAATGGCGAATACGAATCCAAAATGTGGAGTTCGAAAGTTGAAAATGTGGAGTTCGAAAGTTGAAAATGTGGAGTTCGAATGTTGAAAATATGGAGTTCGAAAGTTGAAAATGTGGAATTCGATAGTTGAAAATTGGGAGTTCGAATATTGGCCTTGATTACGCGCCATAGTGATCATGCTTGATTTTAAAGAACATAATTATAGGTTTTCCTTCGAGAAATCGCTGATGCACAAGTGCTGACTCAGCACTTTTTCACTACTTTTAATGTATTAAAATAGGTGGTGTCTTTGTTATTGGATCAGTAACTTCATATCTGTTGCTTATATCAGAAAATACTACATGTAGACGACGTTTTAGAAGCACCATTAAATAATTTTTTCATCAACAAGTTTTCTATGAAAAGGTTAAATTTGGAATAAAGTCGTGTGGTACACAAAATCATGGGTAATCGGTAATTGAATGTAAATTATCTTAAATAGCAGTATGGCAACACCCGTTTTTCTGGTCATATTTTTAATCCTCACCTTTTAAACTACAATAAACCTGATTTCTAAAAAAAATGACAATATTGGTATTGGGTGGTAGTTCACCAAAAATCAGAATAAATGAAAGAGTTTTTATACCATTATTGGCCGGTATTTACTTCAAGACAATTACTCTTTTTATGATTGCAGGTGTGCTATCACAATAGACATGAATATGTTGTTATGAGCACTAATGTTATATCAGTCTATTTTTCAATGGATATAGCAAGTTTGGTCAGGTCAATCCAAATATATCTGTAATGAGGAAAGTTCGTCACATACACAAACGAAGTGTCATTTTTGGTCATAATTCTGAGACACAAGACAAAAATACACAGAGAACTAAAATCAGTACCGCAATAGCTCATACTATTTTCCAAGTCCTCTGTACCCCACTCCTCATAATTTGGTGCATCCTTCCTTGCTATGTAAATGAGTAAAACTTATTAGTCAAAATATTACTTCCAAAATTAATTTCTGCTATACAACCTACATATAAAACAACCTAATCAGATCTAGTTTCCGTCATAAAGATTCTGTGTACCTTATTGGGTAACATTTGATGAAGTTTGAGAGATATCTTTGACACAAAATCAATCACACACATGCGCCGCACTCGGACTGACAGACATACTACAGACACACATACAAACTAACACACGCAAACCTACGACATATGCCCACCGCATAGGCCAAACATTATGAAAAAAATTGCCAGAAGTTACAGCTAGTATTGCTTTATTAAAAATACCTCCAAGTATTTGACTGTCAGCAGAATCTTTATACAGTATCTTGATTTGTTAGTGTTAAAAACTACGTCTCGACAGAAATTCTGGTCAGCAACAAATGTCCATTACACACACAGAGTTTTTTGTATTTGATACACTGCTGTACTATAACTTTCACAATACAAATACATGGAATTGTTGAAGCAAGCTTAAATTTATCAGAGATATGAATCCGAACAGAATTCAAACTAGAACTACAAACTATGCCAAACGTGTGCTAAGGTTTGATGTACACATTTTTGATCAGTTGAAAAAAGTCTAATGGCTTTTTTAGGTTCGGGAGTCACTGAGATACAGTCTATGGATTTGAAATAAATCTTTATATTTTAAAGATTTTAGTCACTTTTGTAAACTGATCAGTTTATACAGTAGGAGTATCAGAGTCATTTAAATCATCTGACACAACGATTGGACTACTTGGAGCAGGTGGCACAGATTCTCTTGGCTGATGTGCATCATCAGCTGCATCCACAATGTCTTTATTTGTGGAGAACTTAAACTTTAACATTTTCCCCAGCTCATCAAGGCCCCTGACTGGACTGGACTCCAGGTCTATTGGATGCCGGCACTGGGGGCAATTCCTACATCTGATGATGCAAACATAGCACCCTACCAAAGTATTACACAGGTGACATATGTAAACTGGCATTGTTACTTCTCCCATGCATACTATGCAACGTAACGTTTCCCGTATTTCCATGAACTTATCCTAAGAAATAGAAAATAAGAAAACACTACTGTTAATATGCCATGGTTAAGCTGAGTTAAGGACAAATATGTATATTTCAGGTCAAAGGTCATTGAGGTCACATGACATTTTGTCAAAAAAAATGTATTGTTAAGTTATCCCTATATATCAAAAATCAGAGCTCAGACCTCTAGCCCTATTGGCTTGCTCAAAATTAGATATGCACATAATTAATGAGGTACTATATGTGGCGTCATAAGGTGTCCCATCATACCATACATGAAGGGTGTAGCACTTGTGGTTACTGAGTTATGGACAAATATGTATATTTGAGGTCAGAGGTCACGTGACATTTTGTCAAAATATCTGAGATATCTGCGTGAACGGATGGACGAACATCACCCAATCTATAAGCCCCCTGGACTTCATCCGTGGGGACTAAAAACTGTGTCACCGTATCCTTTTTGCAATATGAATACGATGAGAAACTAAATTTTTATTTTTCTTGGCCTTATACATGGGAGTCTATGGACTGCCTTATACATGGGAGTCTACGGAGGTGTAAACTAAAAAGTCCTCTAACACGGCCAAATTTGATCGCATTGTGAAACAAATCGACGTGCATCTGTATTGGGTAAGGTACTATCCTTGTGCAAGTTTGAAAGAAATTGACCAGGGCATGTCTGAGATATCTGCGTGAACGGACGCACGGACATGACCAAACCTATGTCCCCCGTACGGTGTCCTTGGGGACTAATAAGAATTACTCAAATCTGATTTAAACATTTGCGTTCACATTCATAAACTATGTTGAAGCATTTTGGTCTTCATTATGGGTTGATGACATACCCCTTCAGAATCAGTGCTGTCGGAGTCCACATGATCTCTTGGTGATCGGCGGCGGCTCTTCCCTCTGAGTCTCTTAAATTGCTCGACTGGTATAGCTTTCATTTTTCTTGGCGATTTCCAGAACACCGGGTCTGTTGAACATAAATAGAAAGAAGTATGTCAATGCTGAAAAAGGTAAGAAAATAACAACTTGATTTATATTGTGTATACAACAGTCGCTAGGTTCCGGAAATGTTGCAAAGTTTGACCCCTCCCATGTTGTCAACAAAGTCATTTCTCGTCTTGATCCACTAAAAATTTAAAAGGCATTGCACCGTATTTTGGCCTGTCATTGATACAACTTGTTATTGCTGAACAGGAAATATACATACAGATGACATCAAATTGCTATTATTGTAAGATCTGTTTTACATTAATCAATTGAAAAAATAAAGTAAAGGCTTGCCTGCTGTGCTCGGTCCATCGTGAATGGGGAAGTTATGGTTGTCAAGAATCTTCATCTTGGTACCAACCTCGGCCTCTATTTTCTCTTCAATTCCTTTCAGCGTACAGTCATCATCGTTGATTTTGATGACGATTGGGTACACATCAGACGTACGCTGGGAATACTTGAGATTGGACAGGTTATCTTTAAGTTCAACCACCATAATACTTTTTCGGTAAAAGTTTGTCTTCACCTTTTTGTGAGCAAATACACCAGGTGGGGGCGTCTCAATCATCCGCACGGGTACGGGCGTGATGGAGCTGGGGCCTGGTCTAGACCTGCATGCGCTGCTTGCAGTCGCTCCGACGTTGCTTGAGCCTGTTGGGAAACAAGGGACACAAACTTGAAAAACTACACAGCACAAAACTATGTCAAATTGATTTGTAATTTCAAAGTTCAGTCGCATCCTTTACCAATTTTTAGACGGTTGCCAGCCATTACTGTTTCGTAGCCGCTTAAGAAACCAACAACATTAAGCAATGGCATGCCCCTTTCAAATAGTCATTTGATTTCGAGGAGTTGGAGGGATATGGCAAAAACATTTTCGACAGATGAAGGAAAAAATATTTTCTGTAATGGCGGTGTAGTTCTTATAGGGCTTACAATAGAAAAAAAATCAAGTTACAGTGAGGGGGATATTGCTAGCATACGTACCCATTCCCCCAACACTCCACTACCCTAAATAAATCAAACAATTTTCCCCTTAGGCCCTCAGTCGTCGGCTAAAAATTAAGCAATCAACATGATGTAACGAGTTTGTCTCTGGAAACGCTTTTGTATCATTACATATTCGTGTCGGACAAGGGACTAATCGTCTAGGAGTATAAAATATCTACCAAAACTCGTTAAGTTCAAATGCCCAGCTTTAATATATATACCTAGTCGAGGTGATTTGAATTATCCCTACGATCGACGCACTATTCAGATGACGTTCATCCCATCGCCAACGATGTCCCGGGAATGTTTTCATGGCCAAAATCTCAAAAAAGGTTGGGCGCTGTTTCACACTGTAAAACACTTGGCCTACACAATTGAATAAGCGTACAACTCACCGTGTTGAAACTGCAGAGACAATCCTCCTCCCGCTCCAACCAAAGTTTCTCGCTCACCGTAAACTTCGTAAATAGAGTCACCATTCAAGGTGAACTTACCGGTCGCCTCATCTGGGAAGAAGAGACGACCGGCTTGTCCCTCCAAATATATAGTTTCCTTTTTGAGTTTGAAAACCCTGCTGACGTTTGCAGTTGTTACGCTGTATTGTGCAAATACCTTCTCCTCTGTAGAGTAACGGAGTGCCACCCTCTCGGTTTGACTGGCCATTCTTGCTCGTCAGTTGGTGTTCACTTCTCAATGTAAGAAGCTGTGAATCCGCAACCCTTCCAGCTCCTCGATCGGCTGAAGCAGTATGAAGTAAGCTTTCATACCACGTTTTTGGAAAAAATCTTCATTGGCGATCAAAGCACTTTGATTGGGTATGAAAATTAATTTTGTAACACCAGGGTTTAACAATTTTTAAATCGTTCAATACGAATACTTCATTTTGAACACGTGATAACTGGTCGATCATGATTGGGCGAAAGTTATGTGTCACAAATGATTAATAACTATCCCACAGCTGAGATCGTTATCGGAGTTTTCCCAGGCCTGACATCCGGAACCCATTTTCAGAAAAGGACATTTGGTTACATTGTATAACATTTTATTATAATACATGTAGGCTAATACAATCTGCATGCGTGCGACAGCATACATGTACGTTGTGATCTCGGTTAGGCCTAATACATAGACGATAGAGGGGAAGATTCACGGTTGCTTTCAAAAATTGTCACATCAAAAGTTCAAACAACTTGGTTGGGTCGGAAACGCGTGACGGTGTTGTCCTGTGCGTTTATTTAGCATAATAGAAGCTGACGCACGACAAACGCAATTCTTTCGTTGAGGGCGAGGGGTATTTTGCTTGCGTCAATCGCTTCTGTTGTTTTCTAAACCATTGTACACTGAAAGATTCTGTTTTTCTCTTTCATTCTGACTTGTTCAACTTGAAGTTGAATATCTTTATTGTATGTTCTAATATGCCAGAGTGGCATGCATGCAGTTCAATAAAGATCAATTCTATTCTATTCTGTCGCGTACGGGCGCTCTGGAGCACAGCGACCTACGACCCTTGGTAAAGGGTCGTAGGTCGCTGTGCGCCGGAGCGCCCGCACGCGACGGAATCTTTCAGTCTAAAACCATGGCTGCTTGAACTATAAAATGGCGAAATGCAGAACTGAATTTACTGCAGGGCCGTGGTGTAAAAAAAGAGCTCATGAAACACTTTCCTACGCGAAAAATACATTAAAATGTTCTGTTCCGAATCTAAGTTCGGTGTCGTGTAAACTCACTACTTCCTATAGATGTCTGCATCGCTTTTGGCGGGAAACTTGGCGTGAGTTCTTCCATCTGGCAACATGTTACTTAGTATAAGTCGGATTACATGTAAGGAGATCGCAGTCGACATAAACGGGAAGGTGTCAACACAAACATAAATCATTTTACTGTCTGATACTTAAAGTAGCTACATTTCATTGTTTGCACTGTCAAGTGAGACAATTGTTGATATCAGCATTTACCGCGAAAGTAGCCAAAAGAGTAGAACGGAAGCAAAAAGACGCTTAAATACCTCGGAAACTGTCAATGTACGTTTTGTTGTAAAATTCGTAAAATGAATGGACGCACTTAGACCACTCTATAGAAAGAAGGGCTCCCTGTTCCGTTACTACGTATACAGGAGAGAAACGCAAAAACATGAAAAAGGAAGTCACATGTACTTTTCACTTCTTCAACAAAAGCAACAAAATAGTATATGGTGGCATTTTTCTTGTTTTCATTTCTTTGTATCAAAAAGATATAACTGTTGGACGCGTTTTGCCACGGATTCGAAACATATAATTAATTGATCTGGCCTCGTGAACAAATACATATATATATATATATATACATATATATATATATATATATATATATATATATATATATATATATATATATATTGCATTTTGTTATTCCGGCAAACTTAAGGTTTCAAGTTTCAAGTGACTACTAGGGAAAGTAAAGTGTTCAGTGCAAAGGTCCATAATGTTATAAAGATGATTTACTTTTAAGTGTAAGTATGTCTGTAACTAAAGTATGACTCATCATAACTATCATTTGACGGTAGTAAACCACCCAGAGAGAGGGGACAGACAGACAGACAGACTGACAGGCAGACAGAGAGACAGACAAATGAAAAACGAAAAAGTGCATGTGAACTTGAACTTTCCGCCGGGAAACGATACTTAACTAATTCCCCGTTAAACTTACAAACTTACCAGCCCCGAACAAGTCTCTTTTCAAAAGACAGACGAGACGGCTCAAAATATAATATAGACAGATGTTCAACTTGTGCTCAAGAACGAATGACCCACATTACATGCACACTACGATAAAAATTTGAATTAGGCCATACCATGTACTCGTCTTTGGAAAATCCAATTGCAACGCTGGAAACTTTGGGTAGCGCCACTTTACCAAGTATTTCAAAGGTGAACGAGTTTGAACCACTGACAGGCTTCCACGTGACCATGATGTCACAGTCGTCTGCATCCTTGCAATTGGCTGGCATCTGGTAACAACCTTTAGAGGTCCCACATTCTGTTGACGTCACAAGTTTGTCCTGCAGTTGTCGATAAATAAAAAAGGGAAATTTGCTGCATAATTTAGCTTGTATGTCGGTCCGACATCGGCAAATGCGACAAGACTGTCGGGACAAAATCAAGAATTCAGAAAATTTAATATTATATACTGTAGAAAATAATTTTTATCCATTCTTGGAAAGCCTTGAAATTCAAAGAGTTACCGCGGCGATGTGATGACTTTTGGCGGGAAAGGACGATGGGTAGTGTAGAGACAGTGGAGGGTCATGAAATCTCCGTGTGTAGAGGCTATAAACATCACGTGACATTCCAGGACGTCAATACGTTTTAAGTTCCTGTCGCCCTCTAAATTTAGGCATTTTGCACCAACTCTACGGAATACTAATTTTTTCGGAGAGGAACTTTTGGATGTCATAACTTGCAACTCTGTTTATCGCTTCTTTGTCAGAGATGAATGATCCTGCAACGTAAAATTAACCGCCCTCTACAGTTAGCATCCGGCGAGGAGAGAGAGAAAGAGCTTGTCGCAACAGAACCTCAATGAAACTGCAACTAAATTTTCATCTATATGAAAAAGAACCTTATCTTTATATACTTTAAATACGTAAGACTTTATTTTAAAGGGTAAAAACTCGTTAACGATGACTCGACGATGTCGATAATTTTCACCGTGACAATTTCTCTATCGATATTGGATAAACAAACTGCAAAATAACTGAGAAACAAATATTTAATCTAATTCGAGATAATGTCTGACTATTGCGTGGTGATGGAAGGTGAAAGTAAGCTACTAGTTTACTTTTCCTTGATGAGAGTATGGAAATGAAAAATGTTCTGTACCACTACTATTGTTTATTTCTGTGCTACTATGAATGCAATATAATACATTTCAACTCATACAATTATCCCAAAATACATTTGTAGTTACAACCATGTCACATATTGCTGACAGCCGTTCATAACATGAGCTTTGAAACTTCACTCAATTTTAAAAGAAAGATGGAGTAATTTGTACTGACCTGTGCACACACCAATCCATGCAAAATCAGGAATGTTATGATCCTGATCATCGCGACTTGTAGGTTTTCTGTGAACGGTGAAAATGTGTTTGGTAAATATTAATGACTATTCAAGGGAACAAGAGATGCAGCGCACTATGTGAATGTTGTAATGTTAGAAACACTATCAAACGTCGTTACTTTGATCGTATAATTGTTTGCAAAGTCTGGAAAATGACAGAATGTGTTGTCCGTGCTATCAACAGAATGTTTTCTTTACTTGGAATATTGTCATTTAGGGTGCTCAAGTCGAATGGATGTGACTATCAGGGTGCTCGTGTCGTATGGATGACACTATCAATAAATGAATTTATGTAACAGTGCTGATTGTAGACTTGGTTGAAGTCTGTGATTTGTGAATGTTTGAGTGGGATAAACGCGATGATTTGTGTTCTGTTTTCTACGGTGGCCCCTACACGCCACGGAACTCTATTACTTTTGAATATAAACTCTAATTTTTCTTGACATTATCTTTAATATTTGTGAGAGATTTTATTTCTCCCCCGCAAACTTTTAATTTTGTACGGGCAACTTTATCTTAACATTATCTTAACTTTAACTTCTCGAAAGTAGCTTTAGTTTTAACAATAAAGAAAATATGTTTCTCAAA